>JACMIF010002397.1:3856-18262 GCA_014805445.1 Diplogasteroides magnus | reverse complement strand
GTGTCCGAGTGGTTAAGGAGATTGACTAGAAATCAATTGGGCTTTGCCCGCGTAGGTTCGAATCCTGCCGACTGCGAGATCTTTTGCCTTTTTCAGGGACCAAAGGAAAGAATGATTATTATTGGATTTTATCATAGGATTTTGTTACTAACAAATTTTATTGTATTTTGTATTTATTTGTATTGGATAATTGGTTTTTATTATTGGATCCCTTATTGGATTTTGGAGATCGGCTGTACGCTAGGACCTGTGAGTTTCATTCATGGGCTGCAGCAATGGATGCTCAGCGAACACGAATAATGGTTAGAATTCAAATAGAAGTCATTTTCTATCGACAAATTCCTTCGAAGCGGTTGTCCATCGTATGAGAGAGACAACCGCTCCGAGTGAATTAGACGACAAAAAAGTACCTTGCTTGAATTTCCTGCCCCAGTAAAGGAACAGCTCTCTTCATTGGGGGTATCTTCCCCATATGCCTGGAAATGTGCTGTTGTCTGCTGGTTTGATTTTCCTCAACGAGATGCACACCTTCCGAGTGGGGGTTCTAAGTTGGCAAATTTATCGCCATTCTTCTACGTTGCGCCGTAGTCTCCTCGTAATGGACAACAGATCGGCGGAGAGGAATGGCGACAAATTTACCGTTTTAGAATCCCTACTTATTCTTAGCGAGCATCGTCACGCATCTCGACTTTTCTGTTATCAGGTACAGAAAAAAAGAAGTGCATGTGCCTTATCGCCACAGTCTACTTCGATATCTTATCGAAAAAGGCTCATCTCTCAACTCGAAGCTTTCTTCAGGCAGGCCGTTTCGAACGACGTTTCGGGTGAAAGATAGCAGCGCCATGGACATTTGCACCACTATGATAAAACGGCCTCTTGCTTCATCGTTAAGCTTTACCCATTTCACCATTATGCCGCAAATATCCACGGCGCTCTAGTCTTTCACCAGACATTGCATGCAACAAATCAGAGCCGTTTGTAATTGTGTATTTATTTCAGTCCCCCACTCCTGCCATTTGCTGCAAGTCTCCCATCCTTGCCTCATTCCTCATGCCGACAGATTATCCTCCTTGGCTCAGGACTCGTACTCTTTTCTTCCCTCGCCTTTCCCCTAGGCTAGAGACTACAGGAGGAGAAGAGAGTTCAGAGAGGTAGAGATATCCCGTATCCGGTACGGTATTGTCTCTGGTAGCCGTGACATGCCCTATGGGGACGACTTGTGAGCTCAGTCCAGTCGCCAGAGGGCGAGCGGCCATCGTTTGAAGCCTTTGATACCATCCTTACACCTTGCCGTATTTGAACAGTGGAGGTAATGGAATTATGAGATGGACGATCATGTTTCATTCAGACCAGGTGTATGTGCTGTTAAAATTAGAGATAAGGTCACATCTTCTCAATCGGGCACCTCATGAAAGAGTCGTCGCTGTAAAATAAAGAATTAAATATGATCTCGCTGCCCTTCTACTCCATCCACATGATCAGTTTTGTTCATGAAAGAGAGACGATACCGATGTCCACTTCCGAGGCGACCGAAAATTCACTCTAGTTCCCTGTGAAACATAAAGAAGTCTAACACGACCTTCTGTTGTCTAAGGTAAATATTTCTGTTTCCTTCATTTAGTGGATGAAGATGTTGACCTGTTGATCACTGTTAGACCCTTTGAGCCATAATAGAGAAACAATAACGGCGCAAATGTCCGTTGCCTTTCACTTCTCATACAAGATTGCCTCTTCCCTTCATCATTTCCCCTCTCTCTTGTAAATTCGCACCAATTTGCCCCACTCCCTTTCCTTTCCTGTACTCGATCGACCTTCCCTCTCAATTCGTGTGTTTGTCGTTTTTAGGCCGTCCCTTCTTTCAGTGAGGGGACTCTGCCAGTTACTGTACCACCAGAGAGGGAGAGTGAGTGTCTAAGCACACAACGGCATGTGAAGTGGAACGATTTAGAAGGAGGGAAAGGAGACCATGCACAAGGCTATTGCCACACCTGTTATGAGACCAGAGATATAGTGCCTGCTTGACTGTTCATGACTGTTATGGTGTAATTGTTTCGCAATGCTTACTAATTCAGTAAAGACTTTAGACCGTGCAGAAGGCTTTCGTCATAACTTTTCAGAACGTGAAAAGAAATTCAGTGCCAAATAAATTTGATGGAAATTATTATCACTATGAATCCGTGGGCCATTAACCCATTGGACATATCGGGCGAAGTCGAGGCGATACCACAGGGCATGCAATGCTCATCAGTCATCCGCTACGCCTTAATTCCGATGTTGTCCTAGTGAAAGACAGTTGTGTCATGGGCAAATGCGCCGTAGATTTCCTATATCTTACTCAAGAATTCACGTCGAATTCACCAACAGTACAACAACTCAGTCGCAATCCTAGTATTGAAAAGTTTAGCAAAAAATGTCGCTATTTTGGCAAAATTATTATATTTACCCGCATTTTCTCGTTAGATGCGCCCTAGATTCTACTCGAGCTCAACTGGTGGTTTCCAAAGGATAGGTTGCTCTCTTTCATAAGTCGATTAGTCCTCCCTCAAAGGAGGCCGGCAGACGATCAAGCAAGTCGGAACAAACAGTTTGTGTAGCGGAAGGAACGAATGAGCGAGAAGAGTAAGCAGTGGACGTTTTGCCGCGTTCCGACAGACGTTCTTACAAATAACTACTTTCAGATATGCCAAAATGTAGCAAAAGCTGTTCATGTCCATGTAAATTTAGGGAAGGGGGAAGAGTGATTTCTGCTCAAACATACGAATGATCATGGAATTTTTTTATGTGCGCGGAAGATTGATTATTCGACATGTTGATTTTTGCTCTGACTCAAGAAGATCCGATTACGTAAATCAACGAACAACAACTCTTGTATGAACAGAGAAACACACACACAGAAGAAGGTGAAGGGTGAGCGAAAGTTCGTCCCTTTGTATTACAAGGCGGGTGGGAGACTCATCCATAATAATTGCTCGGGCAAACCGGGGTCGGGAACGGTCGGGGGAAGCCGAAGCTGTGCTATAGGGCCCATTAATAAGCCTCTGGCACTACCACCACCTTTCTAATGCATAACTGCCATCAGATTCAACCGGTAGCAGAAAGGAATGCGAAAACTACTAGGGATTGATAATACATTCTACCGATAATCAAATCACGCTATCACCAGCTCCTGATTCCATCCCTGGTGAAAAAGTGAAATGGGTGGGTGGGCGTGTCTCCCAGCGGCCGCTGATTGGCCTTCCCACCATCACTGTGCCGGGCGCGCACCGGGTGTGGGCGGAGTCAACCAGCCCCCTTTCCCCTCCATTCCCGCAGAATCCCGCCCCTCTCACCACTTGTGAATGGCCCTCGAGCGAGTAGTGTAGTGCCCTTATCATGATGGTCCCCCTCTCCACCTTGAAGAGAAGTACCTCTTCTCCTTCCATGCAACTTCTGTCAAGTAGACTCATGCGCGTTCTTAGAGGGGTTCTTGAAGATGACTGGCATCAAGGGGGGCCCTCTTTACTTGATGATACTTGTGAGGTGTCGCGGCTAGTGGGGGGAGGCACTATCAGACGGTCGTAGTCTGGGACCGTGAGCGGCGTCAGCCTTCAGCCATGGTACGTCTGTAGTCGAATAGGTTCGAGATGCTCCAACCAACCACTATGGTCAATAGCCAAATGAGTGCAGCATCGTCTACGTAGTCCAACCATTACAATAGTACGGGTAGCTATATAGGAATAGTAGATTAGACTCCCTATAAGTTCTTTCGCCATATATTTTCAATGTAATATAGGAATAAGACATCCGTTTATTTGCCCTATTTTTAATGTCTTAATAACCATTCATCGATATGTTCTGTCTCAATATATGATCTGTAGACTATCAGTATTATTCGAGACATGTCCTCCTCTCCTGCCCTGCCGTCTACGGCATCAGCCACTTCTACCAATCCATCGGACTCATCCTCATCCGCAGCTTCAACCTTCACCCTGGGAGCGCCTTCCATGCCGTACTTCTCAACGTTCCCGGCCTCGGGCTACCCATCATCTGCAGAGTTCTCGTGAGTCTTTATCCCAGAGCGACATCTACCGTTTTCAGTAGAGTTGGCAGAAAGACTCCGCGTTTGGTTATATTTCACCAATGCTTTCCATCTATTGCTCCGGGCAAACATAACCGATCTCGTAGTATAACTGCCAACCTTAGTTTACGGTATCGTCATGATTACTGTATCCTTTAAGGTACGTCACTCCATCAACAGCCACGAGCTGGTACGCGACGCCGCACGACCCACGATTCTCAACTGCAGCGACACAATTTGCAAATAGTGAGTGTTTATTTGTATTCCTCGACAATTTATTTCATCTATTCCTTGGAAATTTGTACTATGGTCGTGAACTGATGAGAAATCAATTCATTCCTTGCCTATAAATGCACGCAAATACTGTTGCTATTCAATATTTCACTAATGATCGCGTCTGACATTTTCCATGTCGTAGTTTACCATATTAGCTCAGCAGCAAAGACTTGAACGAAAACAAACGTGCACCGTCCGTCTTTTAGTCGGTACTACGGGTTCAAATCGATAAATTTGTCGTCATTCTTCCCATCAGAGTTGTTGTCTAATTCCATCATAGACAACAGCGCGGCGGAGAAGAATGACGACAAATTTACCGATTTTGAACCCCTGGTCGGTACCCGGCGGTCAATCGTCCATAATACTCACAACTCACTCTCACTCGCCCAGTCAATTCATCCGTGTCCTTGTATTCATCTGAAGTGTGTCCATGCGCGTCCATCTGTTTGCCTCCAGCGATGGGACTACAGTACCCGGACAGTCATCCTCACCTGACCAGATACCGTAACCCAGTAGTTATTTGGCAGGGGGACTGGATCGTGGGCAGGCGGGTGGTGGCTGTGTACTGGATCGCGCGCATAATTACAGCCACGCACACAACTCAATTTCGGACAATTTGCTCCTGCGCGACACCTTTTGTATGCAAGAAGATGCACGTCTAGGCACGGGGGGAGAAGGAAGTTCGATCCCTTGACTTGTGAGTGCGGGGCCAAACTCCCACGAGCATTTGCTATATAACGATGAAATGGACGGACGTACCAGCAAATGAAGTTACGATTTGATCATTCATATGTCCGCTGTCTTTCCACCGTTTCGTAATTATAACTGAAGTCCATTCACTGGGGAGGAGAAGAAAATAGCCAATCTTCCCTTATTTACACTGTCTAAAACATAACTGCGTCATGGTCATTTGCTCTATAACAATGACTGTTATCCCTTTTCTTATGTTTGATTTGAATGGTATGACGTCAAATTCGCGGAAGCCAACAAATTTCTACTGCAGTAATGTGATCATTTCCCCTCCGTAAAGCCCTTGAGGCGTAATAGATCCTTGGCGCTTCGTTTTCCCTCTGCCAGCTTACGGTAACTGGCAGCGAAAAGCCAGAAAGCAAACGAGGCTGAGGAGGTAGTGGGTGTGCCTAACCGCATTTTCCCTCTAGTCAGAAATTCAAACGCGTGAAAAGGGGGAAGGAAGGGGATGGATGATCCATTTATTGGATTAGTCAACAGTCGAACGTGGGGTTTAAGCCACGAGATGTGCCAATCGACTCGGCCATTCACAATATTGGCATGAATCAGCGGGGGGCATCACAGGTGCTATAACTAAGTGACTTGACGTGTCATGGGAAACCATGGATTGTGATGCCCCTGAGCATTTGAGCTATGGTAGTGAAATATATCGTCCATTGTCTAAGATCCACGGAGGAAAATAATGCATTTGCTCCTCTTAGGCAACAGAGACCGATCGAGCTTTTTTCAATTAATGATTGATAAATAGTTAACAACCCCGACTGATACTGAGTACGAATACATTGTTCAAATGTCAATATCAATATTTTGGTTGAAAAACCCGTTGGTTATTTCACAGTTCACAAATATGAGGCTGTCCCCAGCCCTGCTCCCTCCCCCATTCTCACCTAATATTATGCACGGAAGCCGCGCAACAGCTTCCCAAACAAGGTGTTGTACTGCCTGCCCCTGATCAGTATTATAGCGGTTGCGCAACGGGAGGGGTGAAGTTCTCGTGGAACTTGTCCAACCCCTGTCTATCCTGGCCTATCTCCATTACCTCTCCCTCGAGTCCTGGCACTCGACCTCAAGTGGGGCTTGACGCAATTCGCGAAATCGAAGTCGCACCACAAACAATAAGGCGTATCATAATGCTCCCATTGTGCACTACTTATTGCCTCACATGACTATCCGAGCTACCTAAGAAGGGCTAACACTAATAATCGCTAGAAAAACACAATGGAACGCAATAGGGGTGTGGGCGTATGGCGATTTACCTGGTTATGGTTGGACATGCCCCTGAAGAATGCTTATACAGCTGGCTGTAATGGGTGAATAGAAACAACAATGTCTGAGGATGATCGTTAACATCCGGGTGTTTAGTCCTCTCCCATTGTATTGGCATGCATGATTCATTGGTTGGGTCGCGCACTCTTACTGTTTGTCGAGGGAAATGGACGATTCTCACTCCACATTGATTGTCTGCCTCTGTCAACAAGACAAATGACCGTACCTCGCTCAGTTTGCAATCTTTAGTCAAGAGAGTACGGTAGCCATTAGAAAATTGGTAGGGATGCGCATTTGTCATTCGTCAAATTTCCGCGGGTGTCTCGATAGACAACAGCTCCGAGTGGATTAGACAAAAGGGAAATGTTCCTTATTCTTTACTATCGGGCACAGTATTTTTCTAACACGAATGTAGTTTGATGTTTTCCTTACAGTGCGGGCGACCTTCCCGTCCACCGGCCTCAACGGACTCCTGGAGTCGCAATCTCGTAATCTCATGCAATCAAATCAATCCAGAAGGAAGAGACGGGTGCTCTTCACGCAACAACAGGTATTAATGCAAAATTTCAATTGAATCATGTCTATTTGAATATATCGATTGATTTGAGTCCCCCTGTTCCCAGTTTAAAGGCATTTTTAAGGTCATCGAGCTCGAGAGAAGATTCCGCCTGCACCGCTATCTCTCCGCGGGCGACCGTGAGCAGCTCGCGCGAAGCATCGGCCTGTCCGCCACTCAGGTACTGTAACCAGAAGAGATACCGTAACCCCGGGGGAATTCGTGGCAAGAACCAGCTGGGCTTTGGCGGCTTCTTTTGTGCGCGAGAGTGCTGCTGCTGTTAGTTACATTTAGTGACACGCGCGAAGATTGTGGCCAATTACTGTAGCGTGCGTGTGTGAGGGTCTTTCACCGCGATGTTTCTCGTAAAGGAGGTGGAAATCTCGTTCTCCTCTCCCTTACTTCCTCTTACAACAAATCTTGATTAGCCCCACCTGTGTCTCTCTTCTGAACAGTCGTCTTTACGCCAGAAAAGGGAATATTTGGGAATTTGGTTTCCATGTTGATTACTTTTTCGCATATGTTTCAATGCAAGCACATAATTGAATATATATCTTCTGTGAAGCATAATCCATAAAGTAATCACTCGGCCACCTATTGTAGTGTGCCTTTTAAAAACATTTTAACCGGCAAATCTCTTCCTGCCGGTTGTTAGTGAGAGTGAGAGGGCGCCGACCGAGCTACGGTGGTAGGAATTCCCGTTTGAGTGAGACAAGGCTGCTCAGTTGAGACAAGGGAGGGGGGGGGGGCGAGAACGCGAAGTTGCGTGAATAAGAGAGAGTGAAGCACTGCATATACTGTGAATAGACATGGAACACACGAACAATGGGAAGAGAGTGAAGTGGGGGACAGCCTTTCAATCACAGACGAGGGATGCACCATACAAGGAGAAAGCCATTATGGACTAGAGAAACAACAGCCTCTAGATGAGCAGTCATTGGTCAGCGCGTAGCTTACGGATATTTGCGATGTCATGAAAGATCATTATTGCCAGGGAGAAACAACTTACCCACTTCCCTAACAAACGATCGCGGACATTACCGCTAGGGTTTTTTTAAACGGTCAATTTGTAGTCATTCTTCTCCGGAGTGCGGTTATCTCACTCCATGATAGATGACAGCGCGGCGCAGATGAATGACGACAGATTTACCGTTTTTGAACCCCCTGATTATCGCTATAATCTTGAAAGATGAACTTTTCAGGTGAAGATATGGTTCCAAAACCAGCGCTACAAGTGCAAACGACAGGAAAAGGAGAAGAAGATGGGAGGAGGTGAGCTAATTTATCATTTTTTTACTCCTATCTGATATTTGGCCAATTCTAACTCTTTGACCGGGTGCATTGGGCACGATAACTTCAATTATTGAAAATTAGGAAAATAGTGTCATGTGTATTAGACAATTCAGGCGGTGCATCTCCGTCAAATAGCGGATCGCCCGGTTCGGCAGTCAGCGAGGTTGACTCACCGTGAGTTTTTAACTTTATTCCATTACGAACACGCTTCAAACGCCATTCATCTAGTTTTTGCAGTAGTCTCGACATATATTGTTCTAGCCTGTTTGTTAAATTTAGTGAAGAATTAATACAAAAAATTGCGTTTTATGCATCCAAATTTATTTATGATAGACTGACTTTTCATTGTGATCTCACTATTTCGCCTACAACCACGATTGTGCAACGAGTATTTTTCTGGAGGAATCAAGTAGGAATCAAGTAGGAATCAAGTAGGAATGACGCTCTAAGTAAAGTTTTGTATTGCAGTGGAACGAAGGTGAAGGATGAAGTGCTGTCGGTGCCCAAGGGATACGAATTCGCATCGCCAATCATCTCATCAGACGCCACGTGCCTGCCAGACATCAACAACCAACTGTGTCCGCCGGTATGTCTTGACTTACTTTGGTTGCCAGAGTAGACTTACTTGCTATCTTATGTTATACTTCTGAGGTTACTGTAGTTACCAATTGTCGATTTTTCAGATGTACCACATGGGCGGCTACAACCCTCAGGGCTTCTTCTTCCCTCCGCCAAGCTACGCCCCACACGCCTATGCACCAGCACAGTTCTCCCCGTTCATGGAACCGAAAAAGTTGTGAATTTGTTGAAGTCACAATCTAAAATCACCTCACCTCACCACTGCTCATTACCCTGTCTAGTCCCGTTTCACTCATTTCCCCCTTTTTTGAGGGTGTCGCATGTAGGGGTCCTATCCTCTTCTTTCATCTATGTCTATTTGAAGCTGAAGAAAGATGGCTGCGACACTTTTTAACCTACACTTCTGAAAAACTGGCTAGGTGTCTATTTTCTCCATCGCATTCTTTCATAATAATCGTTGAATCTCGACCAATCCGGACTGTATTCTCATTCACTTTGTCTCACTACAAAACACTGGGTATTGCTCATCCTCGATTATTTCAGAGCTTCAGAGTTGTATATTATTGAAGAAAAGAACTGTGTAGGTCTCGATGCATCGTTGTTCATTTTAGCGTATTTACAGTGCTGCAAACATATTGTCACTGCGGAATAAGTCAATAGTTTTTGTTTATTTGTTTAGCCCTCCCTAAATGAACCTTGTCTGCCACTAATAAGTAGCATCCCCCCTCCTCCTCTATATGTGCCCTCTCAGCCTTGATTCGCAATCTGTCCAGCCACTTTTGTGCATGGAGGGCCCCTCCACTTCACTTCATTCCCTATTCATTGTGTCCCTCTCTTCATAAAGGGAGCATTGTAATGAAGTGGCCAGCACTCATCATTCACACACAAGGGAGACATGACGTTTACAAAAGATCAACTACAGGGAGAAAACTTCACATTTACGCCTTTGCGGTGACTTGGACAATTTGATGGGTGATGCAACATCTAAATTATAGCAACATCACTGCCCACAGAGAATGTATAGAAGGAATGTCAAGTCATGTCTAATCAACTTCAGCCTTTTCTGATATTTCCGAACTTTTATAACAAAATGTTTCGGCATAGTTGTTCTGCCAGCTTACAAGTACTTCCGACATTCGTAGTATCTTAATTGGCTCAGATGACAGATTATTTTGACTTCTGTTGTTCCTTTGATTAATGACTCGTGAAGACAGTCGCTAATGAGAGGGAATAGGGGGACATGGGCATTAACACCTCTCCATTAACCGTGTTCCAACTGTTGCGCGTGCCAAAGGAACCGCCATAGGAAGTCACGGGGGAGGGTCATGAACTGTCAGAGGGATGCGAAGGGGAAAAGAATAATTGGGTGATGAGGGGGACAACCAGAAGATCTGGCAATAAAGTGATGGACACCAGAGTTTCTAAATCGGTAGTAAAGCGCATTTCTCATTTGTCTAAACCACTCGGAGTGGTTGTCTATCTCTCGTAGAGATAACAGTTCCGCGGAGATTGAACGAATGAGAAATGCACGTTGCAAAGTTTTAAAACCCCTACTGAGTATGGGGGCAACTGTTTAATTATTTTATATTTTTTGAATCCGAAACCCAGTCATGAACATCAACTACTCTCCGGTTGAATATTGAACAACTTGCTGAAACACAATGGAAAAGTTCAAAAATGAAAAAAATGATACATTTAAGTTTTAAAATCAAGTTAATGATACTGAACGGGGAGGAGATTTAATCATTGTCGGTTTTGGGAACTCCAACGCACTCTATCATGACAACTGTAGAGGAAACCATTATTATCAGACGTCCGCCCCATCTGGAACCCTCTTCCCCAGGATTACTGTAGCCGAGCAGTGTAATGGAGTGATGGGCTCTTTGTCCTCCACTGACCCGGTCCATTATGTCCACTCTTTTAGGCTGCCGGTTAGACAGTGGCGAGAGATCACTGGTTTGTAAGAGAGTTCAGAGACATGACAGTCGTTTCGGTCCGTTCTCATCTTCCTCTTGTCTTGGAGTGATTCTCTGATCATGGCCACTCAATGGACTCCAAAGGGCAAGCGCCAGTCGGTTGTTTGTACAGTAAATGAGTACTGAGTGCAGCTATTCTTCTGATAGCCGGGGATCAGAAAGGGGGTATTAGCGATATTATGGCAGCTAAATACGCGATGATAGTGAAATGGAAACATCCGCCATACTGATCATTATATTTTATGGCTTTTGCATTCTTGTTACAGCACTGTTATCAGAAGGATATTTGAGCCACAAGGATGAGCAACGCTTATGCGCCCACTGCTCAACTGTCTGTTTTGGTATTTTTATTTATAGATATAAAACAAACAAAAATGCTTTTCAACAACAGAACTCCCTCTCTTCTTCTCTTCTCTTTTATGTTTAACGTGACTGTTTTAGTGCGAATATTTTCGGTTCAGCATTAAGATTAAGATCTTCGAGGGGATTTAGACAAAATACACTAATATTGAAGGTGAACATAGTGTTATTGATAGTGTTTGTTACTGTAGTTGAGACAACCACCACCACAGACATTTTCCCGTAAGAGGATTATCCTGCTCTTTAGATTTAGTCACTTCCCCCCGCAATCCATCTGTCATCCCCTTTCCACTCATCCAATCAGTCTCGAATCATTCTCAAGTACCTTCTTGAGTCAAGAACAGCTGCATTAAGGGGGTTTCCTGCCACGAAATCGATACTACGGTAGCTGTGACAATGATTGCGCAACGCGTATTTGTTCCAGGCACGGCTGATTACAGGGGCCAAGAGTGGCGCTTCTAATAATGGGATTACGGATTAGAATGAAATATCCAAAGAGCCGCGATTTTGCTCGGCTCGATATTTTTCACGAATGAGAGACATAAAACGCTTATGATCATCGAGAATGCTTGTCAGATGGCATAGTATTTTAAGTAATTAAAAATTGTCGTTATTTAAGTGCTCAATAGGCTTAATGAGCAGAGACAATTAAAATCTAATGTCACTCTGCTGTTAAGGCAGCAACACCATTGAAGTAACCACAATTTTTCAGCACTTCGTGAGATTAAACGAATATTGAGCAGTACATCTGGTGTTCTAAGGTAAATTGAAAACAACGAAATGGCATTGTGAGGCTTCACTTGGGGCTCTGCTCTCCTGGTGCAAAATGACCCCGGTACATCAGTTGCCCTGTCATTCTAGCACCTATTGAAACGATTGAATGGAGGAGAGCGTGAGAGAAGTGATCAGTTCACACTTGCTTGAATACACAGTCACCACGGGAGAGTATCTACCGAAGTACTTGCGGGATTCCCTCACTCCAACCTTTTCTCAGACTCTCTGCATTTTGTGTGCTATCTCGCTCGTCTCTCCATCTCTGACTTCTCGGACTCTCTTCATTTCCTATGCTCTCTCTCCTGAGCCCATTTCCGAGGTGAGAATCGAGCTGTCGCCAAGATGGATGAGAGTGTGCATAAGCCAGCTCCCTCCTGGGAAGTTTGACTGCATTATCCAGGGATTACCGTAATGGATGGCTTCGCGCCGGGAGTTTGAGGGGTCAGAAGGGGATGTTTAGGTGGTGATCCACTAAGTATCAACAAACCAATTTATGTAGTTGCACCTGTCAAAGCTAAATATGTACGTTTCATTGCCTTCATATCGTCGGTTCGTTTTTCGACAGCCTTGAAGAGAAATAGAAAAATCAAAAAGAAAATGTGTTACAAAAGCCGTTACTGTACTGACTAATCATTGCTCTTTGCTACGGTACATGGATTACGGTATTAAATGGTCACTGCGGATTACGGTACGGACTGGTCATTCCTTCATTGCTCTCTTTACCTCTTCCCAAACACTTGAAGACAGACTCTGTCCATATTCACTTCATGCAAAGAGTGACCAGGTGTGTGGCTATAGTTGGCCATTCACCTGCTCTTACCGTCAGTACTCTCCACTATCCAGCGCTCTCTCCACGTCTCTTTCGTCTGCCTCTCCTCAATTCCAACACTCTCTCGCTCTCGCCCCTCTCGACTTGAGAGGGTCCATGAACACAGTGACGATCCGCACCAAATGTCAGACCATCCTGATCAGGGACTAACAGGTCTCGAGAAGAGGGCTACCGTAACCCGGCTTTAGTAACCGGAGTTATTTGTCTCGACCAGAAAGCTACAGTACCTTGTGATCACAAGAAGCCGCCCTGATAACTGTCCGTTTCCTGTCTTTGTGATGGGTACACTGATCGGGAGTAGACAAGATCAACATAAAGACTACACAAACGCCTCCCTGCCCCTCTGCGGGGTGTTCGAAGCAATTTGCCGCATCCGCTCAGCTAATCTTTCGGCAAACAATCGAGGGTTCAGCCCAAGTTTGAGGGGTAAAAGATAACTGCGCCGAAGATTTAGGTGGTGAAACGACACAAAATCCTGATTTGACGCCATTTTTCAGCGTTGCACTGCCAGTTTTGTTGAGTAGAGAATATATTTTTTAAAATAATTTTTTCGTAGCTATGTTCGCTAGCACTTCAGCCGTCATATCGCCACATCTATTGATTACCGTAATCTATCATCGAATATCCGACAAGGATTACCACTGATCTCGTCGGTATGCGACAAAAAGGACATTAGCGCTGAGCCGACTCTCGGTAACAAATCCTTTTAGCTGTTACAAGTGACAAGAGAAAAAGAACAAAGGAGAGAAAGACCCGTTTCCGACGAAGAGTCAATACCCAGAGGCAGTGGATTGTAGAGTGGAGGGGATGGAAAAGTCGGGGGAAGAAAGAAGACAAGGCAACGCCATGGAGGGAAGAAGTTAGGGGACTTGGGTAGAGCTTCTACTAAATTCACTGTCTCGCTGGATAATCAACTGTAAACAACAATGTAAGGAATATATATTTTAGAAATCTGAAAAAGACGGAGACACCCAAATGGAAGCAGAAAGGGATGGGAAACTGGAAGAGATGGCGGCGACTTTATATTGATATTTTTAATTCCACAAATTGTAAGCTCCACCAATCCCAAATTCATCGACTTTTTCCCATTGTAATACTTCGTTTCTGCAGAACGAATTTCACCGAATGATTGAATTGAGTAAATTAGATACTTTGAGACCGGGTTTGGTACAAAATCAAACAACGACCCGCACTCAATACTAATGCAATGCGTGAAGCAGATATCAAAAACTTTCACTCCGGACAATGGCGTAATTTTCATCCTCTCAAAGAATCACCCATTACCGACTCAAATAGTGACTTTTCTTCTTTTAGCAACATATGCTGTCGGAAGCTCATTATGGATGTTTGCGCTATTATGGAGACAACGTTTCACCGTAAGTACACGTCTCAAACCTGCTGTATTTGCTAAACACACTGCGCATCAAATATGGGAGTCACTTATGAACATTTGAGCCTGAATAGCGGTTATTTCATAATAACGACGATCCTCTGATTTGAAAGTCACACCGTGCACCTGTTCCCCCACTCAAGTGGGAGAGTATTCGTTGCGAATCAACACTGTCGGCAGTCGCTCAAAGCTGGGAGCGCTAAACCGTGACCGAAGAGTGGAGAGACTTTGGAGACAGCCTTCGAGTGGGGGGGGGGGGTTGCATGGGGGTGGGTTTGGCGGTAGCGGGGGAATGGGGGT
>JACMIF010002396.1:0-18265 GCA_014805445.1 Diplogasteroides magnus | reverse complement strand
TGCTCCTGTCATCAATATATTCATAGATAAATCTCGGTATCACAGATACTCAGTATCACATGATACCGAACATTTCAGTATCATGCGATACTGAGTATCGGTGATACTGAACGGCCGCGCGGAATGAAACGTATCCGTTTCATTTAGTTATCCATCTGCCTACTCTAGTTGTAACAGAAAGTCATGGCTTTTCCATATTTACATGCTTGTCTGGATATCAAATAAAATTGAAAGGATCGTGAATTCTAGGCTGCTTCTAGTCATACTTTACGTTCTGTTATTTGTTTTATATATAATAATAGAAATGGAGATGCTGGATTAAGACGTTGAAATAAGCTCTCCATTTGACACTCTCTTGAAACATATCTGCGCACGAAATATTCATCTGATGTCTGGTTCGAAGTGACTAAAATGCTGAGCACTACGATCTTCCCTAATATTCGGCCTCAGAAACGCATAATTTTTTAAATTCACAGTCATTAAAAATTTTTTTAAAAAAAACCATCAAAAATGTGTTCCAAAAATATCGAGACTATGGTTCTAAAACGTTTCTGATTCGTCCTGCCCACTGTATCGCTCGAAGAAACAACAGCTCCGCGGAAATTAGACGAATAAGGACTGCACTCTACTACCGTATGCGAAACCCCTAATCGAGACACACAAAACAGAATTTTCAGACAGCCTTCTTGTTTTCATCATTAATTCCCGGGAAAATCAGCTATGAATACGCAATCACACCGAACACTGCTGATTCGTTGGCCGCCACATGTGCTCTGCAGAGATCTCTTCCTCTCCTGCCCAATCTCCGTTCCGTACCTCACAGATCGTCAATTATCGTCTCGCCGCGTACTCGGATATTCATGCGCGCATTCAGCCCCAACCCATTGATGCCGTACACACTCATCCATCATTTTATGCCTTTCAACCCGCCCTCACCAGCGCCGTTTCGCCCATATTCAACGAGAATTGCAGCCGTCATCAGCGGTTTTATCCACCTCACTAACCTACCCTCAATTAGTCTTTTCTGAAAAAATGAGACTAAAGCCCCGAAGAGGTTAGGGCAGTTAGAACAGCCGAGTGCGACGTCCTAAAAGTGATGAGAGGCTCCTGCCACGAAAAGAAGGACTACAGTACACTAGCGTGGGCCCATCCATCATTAGTCGACCTTTGGTAGAGTGCCAATTGAGTCTGCCTTCCCAGAACAACTTTTGTCCGGAGAAGACATGTTTGTGAATGGGGCGCATTTTGGAACGACAGTAGGCAGTTTGACTCGACTTTATGGGGATATGCTTCAATGCTGAAGATATACCCTCAGTGAAGCATAGCCACTTAAACCAACCTTTAAGGACAGTGCATCCTTTTCGTACGGGCGCATTAGTGCCTTCTTTTCACTCGATCATCATGGACAACCGTCAGGGGCAAGTGGAAAGGCAACCAGAATTTTTTTCCCATAAAACCCAACTCTAAGGGGGTCAGAGTTCGACGACGGGGTCTATTCCGAGAGGAGTCCTGGGTGCACTTAAATGGAGAGGTTTCGGCGAACCGCGTGTATGATGTTGAAGTAGAATGAAATACGACTGGGCAGCAGATACATATATGAAAAATGTAGTTTTGAGTAATTAAATTATTTATATGAAATCAATGAAAAGAAGACATTATGAAGATGAGTAAATATCTACCAACTTATACCCTACGCTGAAAAGAAGTGCTTGAATCAAAGAATCAAGTTTGTGAGATTCTCGTATGTTTGTTTTGATTTGTTTGAATAATCTTGGGCATCAAGAAATCGCAGTCGTTTCATTTTTCAAAATTATGTCCTGCCGCTGAAACTTAGAAAATTACAGTATGTTCTTGATTTTTCGTTGTGTTCTGTTTCGGAAAAGGCAGGTCCTAGTGAAAGACCAGGACGCCATGGGCATTTGCGTCTTGATGCTAAACTGGTTACAGACATCCGCGCCGATACCTTGCATCTTTATGGCGTAAATGTCCACGACGCACGAGTCTTTGGCTTTCCTATAATCTTCCAAGTGCTCGTCTCTCAAATTCCGAAATAACAGCTAACTAGGAAGGTGTTAAGGGTGTTAGAATTCCCACGGGCTGTTCAGCTGGCCAATTTTAGCAGCCCTCTTGGGGACCACTTCGCGTTGAAAGCGTGAAGGGCCCTATAAGATTTGGGAGTTCCCCCACTCCCACATGGGACGACCGCCCCGCTAAGCACCGTAGATCAGTCAGTCTAGCTGACTCTGAGAGGAGGGTTCGCTAAATAGCACAAGTCCCCTCTCGGTTCGGATTTGTGACGCAAAACTGTCACGCACATGGAGCGATGTCCGAACTGCGAAACGTTCTTGAATGCATAAGCTGAGATTCGAGTCATGCAACCCCTAAAATCCCTTTGAAATATAAATATTGCACTCCATACATTGCTGATTTTCACCGCTGAGTCGGCCAAAACAGACTATTTTCGCTATAATTTCACTATATTTTATTCCGTAGTGCTTGTGAATATTTTAGCTGATCTTGTTCAGAGACCGAGTATGTTTCACGTCGCGCATAAATCATGAATGAGCAATTTCGAATAATAGTGGCTGTTTAGGATGATTAGAGAAACGACGAGATACAATAGTACGAGAGAGATCATTCACAGTCACCGGCCATGTGCAGTGCTCGTACTCGGAAAATCAACTTGGTCCACAGGAATAATAATGAAGCATATCAAATACCTCTGCGGCTGTATCAAGATTTCACGTGTTCAAATACCCAGTATGTTTCGCATATGACATAAGTAGTGACTGATCAAAGTCAACCAATGACAATGCCGTTGGTTCTTGAAAAACAGATCATAAACATGGTTATTTGCGTCATTATGGTGAAATTGAAACTTCTCACGAAAATGTTCATGTCGCTCTTGTCCATAAACCATAAAAACATTGAGATGCCAGCTACTTTTCCAGCAGAGCTGTTCACGCCGCTTCCACGCCATTTCGACTCCTTCTCTCATTCAGCAATAGCTTCCTGGTTTCTTCCCTTACCATCTCCTCGCTAATGTTATTGACAGCGGTTCCCCGCGACTGGTGTGTTTCACGAGCAATATAAGTCATTTCCTTTCCAGAGTGGACAATCATTATTCAGCTGGGCACGCACGGTAATATGGATTTTAGCGTTGGTGGTTTGATTACATTCGCACATATGTTTCAATGCTACGATATATTTGCTGATATGGCTACCATGAAGAAGTAATAATTCTGCCAAGCATGATGGATTTCTACCATAAATATCCGGCATTCGAAATGCATGACCATTCCTGGGCGATTCTTGGTGCCTTAGACTGCCGGACGGACCAATACTAATATATCATATCCTGCTGGTCGAGATGATTCTATTCCCGTATTGCAAGATTCATCATATCCTAATTAGCGAAAGACAAGGGGAACACAATGTTACTTGGTCATGAACATGGTTAACAATTTGACCACTTAATGGTTATGCTTCAATTCTACCAAGCATTCTAAGAAATACTACTCGTGAAACATAGCCTATAAAGTAGTCAAACGGTCAATCCTGATCGGGAATCTCTTGTTTGCTCTTGCTTACATAACTCTGTCAAGGATAGGGATCGCATTATGGAACGTTATTGACAGCTGCTCATTTCTAGCCGTCTAATTTCATTCCTAGCGGTCGTCTCTCACTTCGCACAGACGACCGATACGAGTGAACTTAGACGATTAGAAATGAACGGCTGTCAATAACGTTCCATAATGCGATCCCTAGTCAAGGAAGAACAAAAGCCACAGTATTTCAGACTAGGGTTCACTGATCAATGCATTTAGTGCATTTGTCATTCGTCTAACCTCCGCGGAGCTGTCGTCTCTTCATGCGAAAGGCAACAGCTTCGCGGAGTTTAGACGAATGGCAAATGCACTGAATGCATTGATAGGGGATGCCTAGTCCGTACCGTCCGTGAAATAGCACTGCCCTCGAGAACCCGCTAATATTGGGCATAAAGGATAAACGAAAATATCCCCATATTCATCTTCATCGAGAATCCCACGCTTTTTGATGATGTTTTCGCATCCTCTCGGAATAAGGTGGAGGATTAATATATTCGACTCGGCAGACTAATTATCGCGGATTACTCCTCGACTTTATAGCGAGAAATGTTACTATATAACGTCTGAGACAGAGAACAAAACTGACGGCATCCTTTTTGGCGGTGAAGTGCCAGCCGGAAATCACAAAAACACCGTTCCTCTCTAAAAGCGGCGTGGGTGCTTGCTCTTTTGGATTGAAGATTCTCGGGGGTATGACAGAATCGCCAACGACAAAATCGCCAGCCGCGAAATAGTTTACGTCCGTAAACTATTTCGCGGTTGGCGATTTTGCCATACCCCCAGATTCCCTTCTGATCGGGTTATAAAGCCATTGTTTAATGGGATGATAAGGATAATGGAAATGGGCGATAAACGCGTGAAAAAGAGAAATGATGAACGATGTAAGAAGATAAAGAGAAGGAATTGGCAAATGAGACGTATATTGCGCTATAAGGCATGACATAATGATGGGCCTAAGGAAGGCTAATGACCGGAAAGATTTTCACAAATGATTTGGAATTCGTTGCATTTCTTTTCTTTTCTGAACATCACATTCAGAGTTTTCGAATATATTTCACATCGTCTAGATAGTACTGAAATTCAATGAGTTACAATCTCGCAAGCTTCTGTCGGGGCAAATAATATGATGTCAAAAATCCGTTTAAATGCACTGTAAAGAAATGGAAAATGTCTGGTGATTTTCGCTATAGTGGTCTTAAATAATGCATGTTTATTTCGCCATTATTTTTGCTCTGAAACTCATAACGAGAGGCGGATGTAAAAATATTGAATAGCGAAAATTTTTTGATCTCAATTTTATTAAAATCCAAGGTGTAACAAAAATAGAATGGGAATTGGTCAACATGGGGGCCGAGACGGGTCATAACGACGGACATGAATGACTGATGACCTGGGATTCTGCATCCACAACTCATTTCCCGTCACTCTTCTCCTCCGCGTGGTCGTCCCTTCCTTCATTCATCTTCCGCTTCCTGGGAGATGGTCTTGTGATACTTGCACATGGTCACGCAGTCCACACATGGGAAACAAAAGAAAGGAAACAAGTGGCTTGCAACAAGGAAATAAATGGGAAATGGTAAACCTTTCCTTGAAAAACACCGTATATCAAAAACTTTGCAATTCTTTTCTCTGAGTCTCCATTATAACCTATGAAGTTGGATGTTAGAATGCGTAACTTGTTATGTTTCCGAATATGGCAGCAGTGAAACATAATCGAATCGCATGCAAACTGCCAACCCTAAAGCCCTCGAGGAAAACGTCAAGAAATTTTTTGGACATATCAATCGCGCTGAGGATACATCATCTGCTATAAGTTTCAGCAGGAGGATAAGATACTTTGCACAAACGTTCCAATGGTGGAACCTTCAATTTTTGCCATAACAATAAGAATAACATTCAATTATGCCGAGGCAATTTAGACTTGCCAAACTTGGACGACTAGCGTAATCAGTTCAAGATTAGAGACCTCCAATCGGGTCGCAATACCCATTTCTTTTCTCAAACTCATTATCGAGCAGTTGTCTCTCGCATGCGCTCGACAAAGAGTTAGACAAAGGGAATGTTCTTCGCTTTCCGATTGAAGGTCTCTATTCAAGCTCCTGGCATTAGAGATGGCTAATAAATACACTCATTCATGTTGATCGACGTGTGTATGCTACCTTATTGCATGTTATTCTGGTCGCAAGTTGCGGCAGCTTTTGCAAGCTGGCACAAGAACGTGATGGATGGTATTGAGAAGGAAATGGGACCACTTTGCCAACTCAAGTGTTTCCATTCTCTGATGACAGCTGAATAAGGACTAGGAATGAATCTAGGGCTAGCAGAACGACTAAAATAGTACATTCCGACTCTCTGTGCTCTCCATCGTGCTATCGTCTCGATGCGCCAGAAGACGTCCCTGTCCATGACGGACGTTGATCAGAAAGATCAAAAGAT
This sequence comes from Diplogasteroides magnus, assembly GCA_014805445.1. Lineage (NCBI taxonomy): Eukaryota > Metazoa > Nematoda > Chromadorea > Rhabditida > Diplogasteroididae > Diplogasteroides > Diplogasteroides magnus. Next base: position 12,221 of record JACMIF010002396.1, on the reverse strand, counting down.
GAGAATAATAAATGCCTGAGGATTCCCCAACAATCTCTTATTCCAAAGGAGCAATGAGACCTGAGCTTGACGTCCTTTTCAACGTTCGTGATGGACTTTGATTACAAAGATCAAAAGATCAAAAAATGAGAATTAGAGATTATTGAGGACTCCTTGATGAGGAGCAATGAGCCCTGACTTGGGAGTCAGCTTGATGTCCTCCCATCATTCATGATGGACGCTGAGGGCTCATTGCGCATGTAGAAAGAGCTCATGTGAGTGCATGGATGACGGAACTTGAATGAGATGATGACATCTCTGACATTCAATGAGGAAGGAACATGAGCTAAAGTGAATCCAGGGGATAAAGACTAAGGATTCTAAATCAATAGCAAAATTTCCCATTGTTCTAATCTCACGTCAGCGGATCGGTTGGCTCTATCACGTAATGGACAACCGCTCCGAGGAATTAGACGACAGAAAATGTACTGTCGCTTGGATTTCCTTCCCTAAACGGCGTTTAGTAAACGCTCGCTATGTGCGAATGTGCAGGGGTGAAAGCCATGGGAACTATGGACATTGGCGCCATATTGTTGATGCTGACGTTAGCACCGTTAGAACATTGATAAGCATTGCGCATCTGTCTATTTCACAATTGTGGCGCAAAGATCCATCGCGTTCTCGTAGTCCATCATCCATCACCTATTATGTTCAATGGGGAAAGAACATTCACTATGAGTGAATCCAGGGGATAGAGACTAGGGATTCTAAATCAACAGTGAAATGCATTTCCCATTGTTCTAGTCTCACGTCAGCGGATCTGTTCTCTATAACAATGGACAACCGCTCAGAGGGAATTAGACGACAGAAAATGCACTTTCGCTTGCATTTTTGTCCCTAAACACACGTTATAATTGAAAGTGCAGGGGTGAAAGACATGAGAATAGGCGCCATATTGGAGATATTGCCGTCTGCGCCGTTAGAACATTGATAACCGTGGCGCATCTGTCCATTTCACAATTGTGGCGCAAATACCCATCGCGTAAATAGTCCATCCATCACCTATTATGTTCAATGGGGAAAGAACATACGCTATGATTGAATGCAGAGATATAGAGAAATTGACTTGTTGGTCATCAATCGGTATTTACGATAACCATGAAACATACATTTGTGGTGTAATCCAGTATGAAAATCAGCGTATAGACTTTGCTGTCGAAACATAGGTGAAATCGTGGTCGGCGGTCGACGAAATAATACGCGAATCAGTTGTTTACACAAATAATATGGCGTGGTTATTGTTTTAAACCACTCAAGCAAGTTTTATTCGTACCTCAGAAAACATAAAAGAGCATTCACGATTGCCACCGTTGTGAATCTAAATAAAATGCTGGATCAGCCGGGCCCAATGACCTCTTCTCTTCGGCTTATCCAAGTCAGGAGGAAGTCGTGAGGTCCTCCATTCCCAAAGTGTACGGAACTGGAGAATTCAGGGGAGGGGGACTTGGAAAATTTGAAATTAAATTGAAATAATTCACATCTCTATTTGGTTTCAATGCACTCAATGCAAGTTGGATAAAACGAGTAACAGCTGCGAGTAGAGACCTGGAAGCACATATTTCTAACCTCCCTGTTCTAGTCTGAGCGATCGTCTTTCAATCTCATTGACAACCGCTCGGACGAGAATAGAGAGGTTAGAAATATGCGTTTCGAGGTCTCTAGCTGCGAGAGACGGTCAGCATGAGTTGCACTGTCTGAGGTGATTCAAAGTCTACATCTGCAAGTGATATTTTCATAAGTCACCAATATCTTTCTTTTAGAACCTGCTACATCATGTTTTGATTCAGGACGCTGTTGCTGTAGCATGTTGGGTTTTGATATTACTCAATGCACAACAAGAGATAGGGACCAGAAGGAAGTGACTAACGCTATTAGTGCAGTTCTCAGTATTAATAGAAAAGACGCCCCCTGAGTGGCGTCCCCGGGAGATTCATCAGGCGGCCACTACGCCTTCATTTGTGGAATACACTTTGTGGTTCCCTCTCGGACCGAATGCAAACTGAAACTGCCGGGGGACTTTGGATTTAGTATTTGGTGAAGTGTTGATGTTTCTGATACTACAGCTTTCGGATGAAAACGATGCATGATCCATGTTGTGCCTTTAAAAGTTAGCTGAAACATATTTGAATGAGATGACATTGGAATCTTCCGGGACTTAAGATTTAAGAATGAAGCTTTTCTGAGCGTGCGAATTCGACAAACCACAAACCACATGCAGTTTCGCCAGGCGGTCACTACGTCTTCATTTGTGGAATACACTTTGTGGTTCCCTCGTCTTCCGAAGTTCGCAACTGGTCGGGGACTTTAGATTTACATGAACCCAAATGAACTGTCTTTCCTGAATACCTCTCTGTTGAAACATATCCTGAATCGGAATTCATCATTTCCTACTGGTCAGAGAAATGATGAAATGGCAAGTAAAAATGAGAGAGTCGGTCAAAAACAGAGAACCATAAATACTGAATGAACATTTCGGCTAGGATCAATAATAATCATAAACATATTCATCAGGCGGCCACTCTGCCTTCATTTGTGGAATACACTTTGTTCCCTCTTATTCCGAATGCGAACTGGAACCGCCGGGAACTTTACATTTAGGCGTGAACTGTTCATGATGTTTCTGGTACTACCTTTTCGGATGTAAACGATGGATGATCTGTCTTGTGCCTATAAAATCTCGTTGAAACATATTTGAATGAAACGACACTGGAACCTTCGGGAACCTCAGCCGCCATAATAATTTCCTCCTTTCAAAGCGTTATCTTTTGAACGAGATATTATCCAAAAAAGATTCTCTTAATGCAAAAGGTCACGCTTTGTTAAAGGCGGCAGATTCAGCAGATTTAAGATATAGAGACTGTTTCGGCAGATTGGACAGGAACTGTAGTCATACTTTATCATGCATAGGACAACAGCCGCACCTCAGATGGTGGAAGAGGCACTGGAGGAGACACAATCGAGAATGATCACATCTCCTCTTATTGAGCTGTGGGAAGGGTAGCTTATATAGCGAACTAAGGAATGAGAACGAAAGTGATAAAGAGGGGTCAATGGCCTAAGATAACGGAAATGGGATAGGATAAAGTGTGTGAGCGTGTACTTTCTCTAAAGGGCATTCATCACCATCTACACTTTTGAACGAGATATTATCCAAAAAAGATCCTCTTAATGCAAAAGGTCACGCTTTGTTAAAGGCTGCAGATTTAGCAGATTTAAGATATAGAGACTGTTTCGGCAGATTTGGGAGAGAAGTACATCTGAGCATGCAAAATCGAAGAAAAAACCAAATGCAGTTTCATGAGGCGGCCGCTGCGCCGTCGTCTGTGAAAAACATTTTGGCTGTCCTTTCTTTGCATGATATTTTCGAGCACTGGAAAATTCAGAAGTGACCTGTGTATGATCCGTTTAGTGCCTATAAAATCTAGCTGAAACCTATTTGAATGAAACGACACAGGAATCTTCGGGGACTTGAGATTTAGGTGTGAAGGACATCTGAACTAGGGTTTCTAAATCGGTAATAGAGTGCATTCGTCTGTTGTCTGTTTCCCGAGGAGCAGTTATCTCATTCGTGCAACAGACAACCGCTTCTCGGGAATCACACAACATACGAATGCACTCTACTCCCGATTTAGAAAGCTGAAACATATTTGAGCGGGAAGACACATGCGAAACGTTATGATGTTCGAGTGAATGACAACAGAACCTTGGACATATTCACAATAATAATAATATGAACGGTTGAGCCGAGCATTGGAGACTCCTTTATCCATTTCAGGACTGAGTAGATAAAAAACTGAGAAAGTTTTCCTCTCTCTATCAACATCCGTCAATGTACAGCGGATAAAGTACACTCAACTATTATTGTGGTAAACGGAGTTGAAAGTCAGCCTCTATATGTTGAGCATGAAACCTTTTCAAAATCATCTCTAACGGTTAGAGAAACGGCGAAATAGCACTCAATTTTTAGAGTGCACAGTCGTCAGCCAGAATGAATGTGTGTACTCGATATATCAAGTTCGTTTTCCACAATAATACTCTCTCACTCTTTTCTCTCCTTACTTCATATGCTCTCTCAAAGGCGTTCGAAATAAACAAAAACATTAAATCCATACTAGAGAAACAATTTCTTAAGATGTGTTTCATGGCAAGCATAACATCGAGTTAAATTGTTGTTTCACTCAGCTAAAAACAGGCAACAAAATGTCTGTACCAAATTTGAAACCCTTGTCTCGATCGAAATCCGTCAATGCATAGATTTTTCCCGTTCATTATTTCCTTCGATGGACTCGTTCGGACAGCTGATCATAGGTGAAAAAAGACACTCCCATACTCTCTCACTTTGCTCTCTCCACATTTCATATGCTCTCTCAATAACGATCGCTGTCCATACTAGGGGTCGCCTTTTGAAACAGGCAGTTGTTTCGGAATTCCGTAACTCCGCGTCTCCTCTAGTTTCGGAACAGTCATTCCCCTTTCATTCTTCTTGTGACGCGCGGCTTCGGAACAGGCACCGCTATTACGGAACAGAACGGAACATAATAAAGAGGCCAGCGCGCCCCATTACGGAGTTTCGGAATTCCGAAACCTGTTCCAATGGGCGTTCCCTAGTCCATGCCAATCCGGCGTACGGTTTCAAATTCGGAATGCCGATTCATTTTTACGTGCGGCAGTGGGCGCTAACGCAAAGAAAGCTTCCGCTACCAAACCGTGATTCCGACCGGCGAGAGTGAATAAGTCGTGACCTATGAGATAGGATACATAAGATATTAAAGAAAGGTTATGATGAAGGGGAGAGAGACGATGGCATATCTTCTCTGACGGCGGGCATTGTATTTTGAGTAGCACTTACATGAATTAATTGAATACATACAGTTTGGATCTTATATTTTTCCTTAATATAAAAAAGCGATGCTCATTATGCCTACCTATGCCGTTCATTATTTCCTTCTTACCGTTGGACTCGTTCGGACAGATGACCACCTGTACCCTCGTCGATACTCTCTCAAAGTAAATACTTCAGTTATCCATTTCTTTTCTATTATCATCGGTGGCGAATCACGGGTCGTAGAAACTTTCCGTTAGTTCTTATTTATTTTACATAAACAACACACATGAAAACGGGCAGGCATTCCTAATTTCTCTGCTGAATATTAAACATTAGTTTCGATCGAGATCCGCCAATACGTAGCCATCTACTAGGTAAATATTCCCTATGTTTGTGGGCAGAGCTTCGCGAGCTCCGCCCACATTGTTTATCTCACGGCCACTATAGCCTAGGAATCTAGTTGTCCAGCACTCTAGTCACTCTGGCTCTCTTGCCACTCTAGACTACCTAGGAATGGGACAGTCGGACACTACTGGGCCTTGGGATCCCTTTTTATCTTTGCCCCCTGTCCCTCCTCTCACACCACTCTCTATCATGGTGTCAACTATGATAGAGGCTCCTCTCATCCTTATGCTACAGATATTACTATTCAGTTTTCCAAATTGAGAAGTAATATGTATTTGTCATTTTTATAAGTCACTAGAGGCTGTTGTCTAGCGGTCGTAGAGACAACAGTTTCTAGTGGAGTCGACGAATGAGAAATGCACTTTACTATCGAATCAGGAATCCTAATAGATACGGCAACACTGCCAAGGAATGGATCAGTCGGCCAGTACTGATCCATTCCTGCCTTACCGTACCTATTACAGGGGAGGGACAGGGGATCTTTGTCCCCTCTCCCTCCTCTTACCTCTCTCTATTACTATGGACCGATCGGATAGTAGTGTTCATTTTCGCATCATTCGCTCTTGTTTCCCGGTCATACTTTCAAGTCGGTTCTCTCGGATATCGGATCCATTCGACTACTCCGGTACCAGAGAAAAGCTGTCTGCAAAGACGACCGGAAAGCAAGATAAATGACGCGAAAATGAACACTGCTACCCGATCGGCCCACACTACTCTCTATCACGGTGTCAGTTATGTTAGAGGTTCATCCCATTCATATAAATAAACACAGAGAACCGACTTGAAAAGACGACGGAAAAACAAGGGAGAACCGCGCGAATGTGAACAGTACTATCCGATCGAACCATACTAGTCTTTATCCCTCTGCCCCTCCCCTCACATCGCTCTCTCTCTATCACGGTGTCCGTTATTTTAGAGGCTCCCCCATCCATACACACTATATAACGACTCCTATGAACTCGCTCACTGTAAACATACCTATCTTTTTATTTTTTATTTATATTTCGCGATTTGAACTGAAGTTTCTGAAACGATATTACAATTCATTTCTGATTCATCTAATTTCCGCGGAGCAGTTGTCTCTGTGTACGATCGACAACCGCGTCGAGTGGAGTAGATGAACGAGAAATGTATTATTATATTGCCCTTTTAGAATCCATAATTTCGACTGCTTGTCTAATATTCTCTCTGCTCAGAAACATGAATCGACTCCCCACCGAGATCCTGGTCCGAATGTTCATTTGACTGCCAAATCGCTGCCTGAAATCGCTCCAGGCGTCTTGCCAACGATTTCGCGAAGTTGTGGTGACCAACGGGAGAGTACTGTGCCCTGTCCCGGGTCGAGTGTGGATGTACTCTTATGGGGGCTGCTCGCCCATTGATCGAGGACTAGTCACGATAAGCTATCTGCAACACAACATCAAATTCGCGTTTGTGGGCGGAGCTTGCACTGGTTGCTCCCATATTTCGGGCACGACCCTGCCATCTGCCGAATATTGTTTTAAGTTTTTCACTAGGAGATTGGGTGATATTGAACTGAGCATAGGCGACCGACTGACGCCTTTCGTTCTCAGTCTGATTCAATGCATTGACAAATACTCCAATGTGTTGAGAATATCCTGCAGTGACACAATGATTGAAAAGAAGAGTTTGAAGTCGCTTCTCAATATGGAGAGGGAGCTGATTCTCTATGGCCAAGCGATAACGTCTCCATTTGTTGACAACTATCTCTACGAAGGCGAGTCCGATAATATTTATTAGTTTTGCCATTTCTATATCCGTTGCGGAGCGGTTATCTCTTCATACGATAGAAAACCGCTTTGCGGAGGTTAGACGAATGCATCGATAAGTGAATGTGACCCTTGATTTTTACTTTTAAATACTTTATCAAGTAAATACGTTATTCAAAATAGAAGATTTAGTCGCCGCTGAGGCAACCGGAGTTCTGACACTGGAGAGTGTGTCGATAATACCAGAAGATCGACTCGGCATTATCTTAGCCCGCGACAACTTGTGGCACATTATCTTCACTCATACAGCATACACAGCCGAAATAGCCGTGCCGATAATCGAAGTAAGGTTTCAAATCGTTGTTTATTTAAATTTATTTTAATCCTATTGAAATTATTGGGCAAATAAGAAATCAGCCGATTCATTATCGGCAGTACTATTGAAAAACGCGAAGAAAATGACCTTCCATACCCATCCATGTGCTTTGATCTATTGTGCATCCCAAAATATCACAATTACTATCAGGCATCCTATCTGAACTGTTATTCCCAGTACGCGTCTCAAACTTTGATGCCACCCTGGTCTCTCATTTTTACGTGCTATTTCGTCTCTACCGGATATGTTTCAACTGTGAAATATATATATATATACTAGAACATCAGTTCAGTTAGGATGCGTAATACCTATAGCGCTGTTTTTATTCCGCCTGAATACTTTGGCTTACATCACCATTTGCAGATTCTTCTCCAGTCTGCGGTCGAGAAGACGGTCTCATTCAATTTCCCGACCGAAGTTCGTCTCATTGAACACATTCCCGGTGTCATCTCAGTCACGAATAGTGACGTCATATATTACAAATATGAGAATAATGGACCTCGAACCGTTACCGTGCACTTCAGGGAAAATCAAGTAGAGCTGAAAAATTTCTAGCTAGACACAACCGGGTCTAAATTATTTAAAGTGCTGAATAAATGCATTGCATCGAGTCATGTTTTTTTTACAATACAATATTTATTGGTATCAAAAATACGCTCTAGGGATCAAGCGTAGCCTTCCATTAGTCATTAGCTTTCAGTTGCTATTCTTCTCTGTAGTGAGTTGTCTCCAATTTCGATATAGATCCGCTCCGAGGCGATTAGATGAATGAGAAATGCAACTTTTTACTGACCCAGAAACCATCATGAATGGCTCGAACTCTGTTTTACAGGCCCTTACGACTTGTCATACGCGGCGTTGAAATATGGAAGGAGCATATTCGAAATTTTAAAGAATTATTGAAACATAAAGGTAAAACAAACTTGCGGTGTGGAATCAAGTGAGGACGACGTTTGCGAAAATGCAGACCATTTTTGTGAGTGCACTTGACGCACCAAGCCCACACCATGTCCGCAGCCAGATTTTAGGTATTCTCAAAACCGTAACCGGTGCGTAGCTCAGTAATTATATGAGAATACGAATTGGCAAGCTGTTAGCACCGACTTGATAACCCCGGGAAGAGTTGCAGGTATTTAAGAGGCCCCCTTTCCATGAAACACCTCCGCCAAACTAAACATCTCCCAGCCAATGTCAAACTACCCCGAAAGCTCCTGCATAGCCAGAAATAAGAACCATGAAAATCGTTTTTTCCTAAAATTTTTGTTTAAAAGTGGATCTCTCAATGCCGTAACCGGTGCGTAGCTCAATAGTAGTATGATCAATAATATCCGATGAAATCGGGAACAAAGGAAGAAGATAAGGGAGCGAAAAATGGAACGAGGACAGAGGATCCAGGAAAGGAACAACAACATAAAACCCTGAACTCCCGAGCAAGATTTCCCCTTCGTTGTAATCCCTTGTTTTTATGTGCACAAAAACATGATTCTCCGTTCAATCCAATTTATCCGAGTTCAGTTTATGTCAGTCTATGGTGGGGTTAGTATCGATTGATCGATCGATGGGGGAGGGGGTAAGCGGAGCGGTCGCGTCGCGGCTACTTCGCCTCGCTGCTGCTGCTGGCGGCCTCGTTCGAGCGGTCGTACGGCGTCGACGATCCCATGAGGAAGAAGGCGAGTCCTTTGCACCAGAAGTAGGCCGTCGCGTAGGTGAGCATGTACAGGTGGGCGGGCGCCTGCAAGATTACGAAATAGTACGCGTCGCGGCCGCGTTGCGTACCTCAGCCGACGTGCATCCCTTGAAGAAGAACTGAAGCGTGGCGAAGGTGGCTGCCGCGTAGAGGATCACCAGGAAGAGGTACTGCAGGGAGAGGCTGCCTGAATAACAGGGTGCTTACGAGGACCGCGACGCGACCGCAACGCACCAAAGACGATTCCGAGGACGAAGTGAATGGCAACGCCGGCTCCCACGGACGCGCCGAGCAGCTTCTGACGACTAGTACCCAGGGCGCCCGCTCCGAACTGAAAGAGTTACGGTAGGAGTACTGCGGGTCAGATATCGTACCCCAAAGACGAGAGCGACGGCCAGAGGCGTGAAGAAGGCGAACGGCTCCGCGTAGTAGTACGTGTTCCCGAAGCCACCGCCGAAAAGAAGTCTGAACGAATACGGTAGGCCAATGAGGTCATATGCTACAGTACCCGGAGAGCACAGTGGTGCCGAGGATGAACATGCGGACGTCCGTGTCAGACGAGTCCTAGAACGATGGTCGGGATTACGGTAGGTTCTGCGGGTCAGAATCCCAACCGTCATCGTGGGCAGCTTGTAGTAGACGTACACGGGAATGACGCCGAGCACCAGGATGGCCGACATGAAACCTAAAGGGATACTGTAGGCTCCATGGTTCAGATTATGTCCGGCGGGTCAGGCAGGATTTCGGTACCTCCGAAGAAGAGACCGACGATACCGGCAAAGGGGCCAGCGCCGAGGAAGAATGCGAGGGAGGCCGCGAAGATGAGAACCGTATTCCAGGCGAACGTTTGGAAAACCTGAAGATTACGGTAATTCGTGGGGTCAGATCAGGTTCCCTGGGTCACAGGGAGTACGGTACTTTGGCGGGAGGCGTCGGCACATCTCCGCTCATGTCCTGGTAAGTGAGCAGCTCAGCCTTGATCGGCTCCAGTCCTCCGCCCCCAGCCAGCTGCGTCGTGACTTGCTGCAAGTTTGCGGTATAGTCTACGGAGTCAATGCGAGTCCGACGTGTCGGGTTACGGCACCTCCTGCAGCGCCACTCCTCGCTGCTTCAGTCCCTCGAATGTCGCCTGGAACTCGGCCTGGTACTGCTGCGCCAACGCCGCTGGGTCGCATCCTGAAAGGTTACGGTATCAAGACGGTGGGTCAGATGTGCGTGGCAGGCTACGATGGGTTACGGTAGGTCAAACACCGTCCTCGTGGTCAGGTTACGGTACTAACCGGCGGCTTCGCCTCCTCCAGACGCCGGCGCTGCGTCGCGTTGTGAGGGAGCCTTGTCAGCAGGGGGAGTCTCTGGTGCCGCTCCTCCGTCCGCGGGCGGCGTCTTGGGCTTCGAACCCTGAATGAGTTAAGGATTACGGTATTCCGCAGGGTCAAGGCGAGTCCGCTAGGTCAGCACTACAGTACACCCACCGGCTTGTCGGCGGCGGGCGGCGGCGCACCGCCATCGGCAGGGGGCGTCTTGGGCTTGGATCCCTGAATCAGCATCCCTGATTATCGATTGATCCTCCGGGAGTACGGTACCGGCTTCAGTGATGGGGGCGCTCCTACGTCGGCGGGCGGCGTCTTCGGCTTCGATCCGGACTTCTGCGATGCTGTAGCGTCGGCCATGTCGGTCAGTCTGATGTAGGACATGGTTGGATTAAACGGGACACGATCGTCGACAGCTACGATACCGTAACCCCCGACTACAGTAACCCAGGGATATCGACCGACAAGGCTACAGTATCCATCCGTCCTAGCAGCGTACCTGGGGTCAGTAGACGGTCAGTAGAGGCAGGGGGAGTCGGTTGGGGAGACGATAAGCGAGTGAGCCCAAATGAGCGGAGGGCGCCTTTTATACCGCCCCACCGTCTGCGAAGAGTGGAGGGAGGAGAAATGAGACAGATCCTCGGATTAGGCAAATGGCAGCAAGTACATCATATTTCGCATGTAAAACAGTTCCATTCGGGTCGGTCCTCGCTTTCAGAGTGGTGGGCGTGTTGTTTCTATTTTTTTCACTTTTTTGATTTTATATTACGTTCAATTTCTACTATCGTCAATGTCGTGGCCGGCACTTCTTACTGTATTACCACTGCACTTGCCACTCCATAGAGAATAGTACCAAGATTTCTGAAAGTTTTTGTATAGGAAAAATCCCCGAAGCATGAAAACCCTGATTCCCGTCGATTCAGGTTTCACAACCTCCTTGCCATTGGAAATTTCACATTCGACATAGTGAGGGCGACGTTTGTAAAAATTCAGACCGTTTTTCTTAGCGCACTCCACGCACCAAGAAACACACCAAGTCCGCAGCCGAAGTTTACGTTTTCTCAAAGCCGTAATTGGTGCGTAGCTCAATGCATTTGATGAGAAGACAATTTGGGAAGTTGATAAGCGGCGACTTGGTCAACGCCAATCGGAACAGAATCCATCAAGCCCCTCCCCCGAAACGGACACCTCAAACATACCCGAAAGTCTCTGCCCTCAAGCATCAAATTTGATACAATACCGCTCCCGCTTTCAACCAATCACTTTATTCGACCTTGTCCGTGATTAGATGGCCCATGGTCTCTCGATATTGTTCTTAGTCCACTAGGGTTTTCAGTTAGTATGCGAAATTAGTTATGTTTACCGAACATATATTATATATGGGCTATATATCGGCTATATATCAAGGCTATATAGATTCCGTAAAACATAACTGACCTCTCATTCAAACTGCCAACTCTATAATATACTGTCACTAACATACCCAGTTTCTCCGCTACTGTCTGACTGTTCGATAAATGATGCTGTCCATCCGTCTCATTTGCATACTGAGATGGGGAAGGAGGGCAGGTGCAACCAGGAGGGAATTAGACATGTAAAAGTTAAAGTAAAGTAAAGTAATTAGGCATTCGAGGTGTTCACCTCGGCCATCAGCTGTTGAGGCCAGCGTAATGGAACCTTAGGCTTTATTAGGCAAAATTAGACATGGAATTACCGATATATTTATAATAGAAATTAGGGTGGACAAAGCAGGGCAGTTATTGACAGCCGTCATTTCTCGCTGTCTAATTTAACTCCTAGCGGTCGTCCCTGCCAAGTGAGAGACGACCGCTCGGAGTGGAAATAGACG
>JACMIF010002395.1:0-18265 GCA_014805445.1 Diplogasteroides magnus | reverse complement strand
GCACGAGGCCTATCTATAGAATATCTAACATCAATTATATCGCCATTTTCCGGGAAGTTATGGTCACGGAAATGTTTTCCCGTTTTCAACTAGTGTTGGGGCTATCGAGTGCTGTGACGTCATCAGAGAGAATGACGTCACGTGACTCATATGTTAAGTAGGGGCAGACTCATAGTCCATGATGACATAGGTGACCTTACCTAAAACGAGTTCCTCGCTAGCAAACACCACCTAATGAACCAATGTGACAAGACTTATGCAACAACCTAATATTTGCAAGAAACATCAGAAAACGTTCTTGTAGAATTGTTGTGTGAAAATTACAGCAAGACCGGACAAGCAAACAAACTTCATTGATCTCATCAATAAACCATCAACATTAAACACTCAAAAACAAAAGGGACTTCACTCCACAAGAGTTTTGAACAACAATGCGACCTCTCTCGAGATCTAGAAAAAACAAAACAAATCAAAAACTAACGAATTCAAAGTTCTGACTACAGTATACTCGTAAAGTCGTTGCGGCTCCCGTGGCGGGAATTCAAGCGTTGTTGACGAAATATAGATTGCCGATTGGTGCGCATTTTCCGATGAGCTTCGTGACTCCATTCTGGAAGGCCATGCACTGACAAGTGCGGAGGAGGGAGTAGGCGATCTGAAATGGGTTACGGTAAATCTCTAGGGATAGTGTAGCTCTGAGGACTACGGTAACCCATAGGAAACGTTAGGTTGTTAGAGATAATGGAAGGGATTACGATACTTTGTAGTTTCCCTTGGTGCACTCAGTCATCTTCTCTGCGAAAGCCTTTGCCTCGGGCATGCGGGGAATGCAACTGAAAAGACGAATTTTAAATTACAGCGCTCAAACACGACGATCGATTGGTCTACTACGGCAATTTTACCCTCAACAATCAGAAACTCACGTTTTCTTCTCGAAACACGAGTGCATGGCCTTATGCATGCAGTGCTTTGTGCACTGGTAGAAGGATTGGAACTGTGAGTAAAGCTCGTGTTGCTTCTGCCTGAAAAGTATTGATCGGTTACTGTATTGCAGAAATATCGATTGGCTTTCAGTCAATGACACTGTTCCTTGAGGAATCACTGCATGTTGATGTTTCACAAAGTAGGTAAATTATATCTTGATGTTTCACAAAGTAGGTAAATTATATCCATCAATGAGGAAAGGCTTGCACTGGACACAGTAATAAATCGATACAGTAATCAACTCACTGCCACGCGGGAATCTTCTCAAGAGCCATCTTGGGCTGGAACTTGAATCCGGTGTATTCCTTGAGGTCTGGCACATCCACCATGTTGGACTCGCTGCTGTTGGTGCAGCTGAAAAGGAACATTTGAATTCCCGCACTACCGTAACCTCAGACAATCGCTGTGAGAGCTCTATGGATATTTGCTGTTTACATTACCGGGCTACCGTACTCCCATAACAATCGTGGTGAGACTCACTAGTTGTTCATGTCCTTGAAGAGGCAAGTCTCTGATTCAGTGATGCCTTCGGGATACTGTTCGAAGCACTTTGCGTACTTGTCGATCTTTCCTCCGAAGACCTGCAAGTTCACTGTGTAGAAGGTTGAATCAAATTATTTTTGATGACCAAAAGAATGGAACCAAAAGAATAATTATAAAGCATCTATATATTTGTCGCGAAACACATGTCCCCTAATATTTATGGCTATTCATTGTTCTAATTCTACCTATATTAGAAGATACCGTACCTTCAGGTTGTCGCTGCAGGACGTGAAGCAGGTCTGGGACTCCTTCTGGGCTTCAGCCTTGCACTCATCGGCCTCGGTGCACGTGCACTGGCGCATCTGCAAAAGGTTACGGTAATAAGGATTACAACAGGATTTTAAAAATATATATCATATCGATTACTGTAGATTGAGGTTACGGTAGCGGAGTTACAGTACCTGTCCAGCCATGGTGACAACGCTATCAGCTGCCGAGTTCTGCTCCTTCTTGGGACAGGGGCAGAGTGATGGCTCAGTGGAGTACTGGAGTCCTGAGCCGAGATCCTGCAATACGGCATTACAGTACGCTGTCTATTGATTGGTTTTAGTCACATAAACGCATAATTTTAGGGCATTGTTCACACATAAATAACTTTGGCACATTCTGGAACATTCCACAAGAAGGGTTGTTCAAGGAGTGAATATAGATTGCTCGACTACCGTACCTCGGTGGTTGTCTGGACGGGAGCCTCCGTGGCTGGTTCGGTGACATAGTGGATTACTGTTCTTGTGACGTTCTCCACAATTGTCTCAATTGAAGTTGCTCTCTCCTCGACGGTCGTGGTCTCCTCAGGAATTGATGTGGTTGGGGCCTCAGTCTGAATGTTGTCAGAATTAAAAGGAGTACATATTGTATTTTTGACTGTCAGAAACGGAAATCCTCAATAATATTCGAATAGAAAACACCTAAATCTAGTCCTAGAAACATTATATTTCCATTTTGGGGAATATCTCAAATATACTCACGACTTCGACGGGAGTTGTGGGCGCTTCAGTCGCGGGCTCAGTCACAGCTTGGGTGGAAGCCTCGGTCACAGTCTCAGTCGACGCCTCGAAAGTAGTTGCCTCAGCAGTGATCTCCTCGATCACCTCAAAATTAATATAAATTTTATCTAACCAAGCTTTTCTTGACTAAACATCTTTCATCCCGATCTGATTGAATAAATACATGCCCCCTGAAACATATTCCAACCAGGTTCACTCTCTCACCTTCACAGTGGTGGGCGCGGCAGTTGTGACCTCTACCGTAGTCTCGGTGACAACTACAGTAGTCTGTTCAACGGGAGCAGTTGTTGTTCCTTCTGTCACGGCCTCAGTTGCAGCCTCAGTCGAAGCCACGAATGCGGTTGCCTCAGCAGTGGTCTCCTGGATAACCTGATAATAATGATCGATTTATTAAATTTCACGCAAATCTCTCAGAGATGAATCATTAAACGTGTTTGCTGTGGACTCATATTCATTTTTGAAGTGCCTTTAGAATTGCCAAATCAAGAAATTTCAGTTCCCATCTTCCAATTCACACGGTGAAACATATAATGGTTCACTCTCACCTCCATAGTTGTCTCCTCAACAGTGGGCGTGGCTGTGGTGACCTCTACAGTAGCCTCCGTTGCAGCTACAGTAGTCTCTTCAATGGGAGCAGCCGTGTTTCCTTCTGTCACGGTCTCAGTTGCTTCCTCGATGATCGTAACTGTGGTCTCCTGAAAGGGTAAAGATTACGGTCAATTGCTCCAGAAGCCGATTAAGTAGTTCCGAAACTAAGATTTAGACGAAATAAAAGATCGTTGAAACACAATACATTAAAGAAAATGGCAATTTCGTGGTCGATTTTTCGCCATTAACGAAAGAAAGAAATGTAAAAATCACCTCCACGACCTCAGTTGCAGTCTCCTCGATGACAGTGGTCTCTTCGACTGTGAAGACGGTAGTCTCCTGAATGGACAAACATTAGGATTAGTTATTCTACAAGTCTATAATCTAATCCGGAAACTAGAATTGAGATAAAATAAAAAGCCCTTGAAACATAATTCAGTTGTGAAAGCATTCATTGAGAATATTCGATACTTATCAGCTAGTTGTCGCTTTTTCGCCGAGAATGGAAGAAAAGGAGTTCCAATATTCACCTCCACGGTAGTCTCTTCGACGATAGTTGCTACAGTAGTGGTGGCAGCCTCTTCCTCAGTTACCGTAGTCTCCTCTACAGTAACCACAGTAGTGCCTTCTTCCATTGGGGCTACGGTGGTCTCAGGTGCCTTCACTTCTTCCACGGTGATCACTGTAGTCTCTTCTACCGTAGCCTCAGGAGCGGCGGTGGGAGCCTCCGTGGCTTCTTCAGGGGCTACCGTAGTCTCAGGGACTACAGTAGTCTCAGGGACCACAGTAGTCTCAGTGATGATATCGACGACGTTCTCAGAGGGGGCGGCCATAGCAGGAGTTACATTCTTGATGATCGTCCTTGTTACTGTTTCCACGACAGTCTCGATAGTAGTTGCCTGAAGGGAAATGTTTCGTATTTTTTACAGAGAAAAGTCAAAGAAATATTGTAACACCAAGACAAATTCTCTTCAATGCGCTATTAAACTCAAACAATCTTGCGAGACTAACCAAACATTTATGATATCAAAGAAATATTGTCCTTGTCACAGAAAACCAACAGTAACCCAATCAATCGTGTCAAGACACCAACCTCATTGTCCTTGATCACTTCCGTCGTGGGTGCAGCGGTCGGTGCAGCAAAGGCAGCAGAAGATAGCAGCACAAGAAGGGCGACGCTCTTCAGCAAGTTGAACATCCTCGCCGAATAAAATGTAACTGGCCTCAGATGCAGGTCTTTTATACCCATTCAGAAGAATGGATGAATGTCAGACACGCCCTCTTCCCCGCCGATTTCAGCTAAATGTCGTCTTTTCTGCATGCGTCTCTTGAGGATCCCTTGTCTATGATTGAGATCAGAGGATGGGTCCTGACGAGACTGAGGATTAGTCCGCTGAGGTCTTGCCGCGGGGTCCGGTGAAAGTGTCCGAGGAATGGTGCGGGCGCTCTCACGACCTTTGAAGATTTGTGCTCTTGTGTGCTGAATGTGATGGAATAAGTGATTTACGCAGGAACTAAACAATGCTTCGTCAATTGTAATGTATTTTAATCTTAAAACTACACTCAAGTGAATCAATCTGTGGCCAGGATTACGTACAGACCAATGGAGCGAAAGTAAGGGGAAAGTACATATGTATAGAGGCTCTCAAGTGAACCTAGAATATGGTAGGGTGTCGCATGCGAGTCTTTTAGTACATTCATCATGTCTATACTCTTTGAGGTGCGGTTGTCTCTGCATTTAATAGACATCCGCACCGCGGAGAGTAGAGACATGACGAATGCACTAAAAGACTTGCATGCGACACGATAGAATATGACAATTCTCGTGTGATGATTTATGGATTCGTATCTATCTGCAGCCATAACAGCTGAATCTGAAGTATTGTTCCACTGTGTGCTTGATGTACCTAACAGTGAAATAAGTAAATTGTAAGAGAATTAAGATGTGATTTGAGCTTAACAATTCATGTTTGTGTCTACTTCGATGCAGCATAGATATTATTGTGAAAAATCAACTTGATATTCCGAGTACACACACTCAATCTGGCTGACGACTGCGCACGGATGAACAGCGGTCCATGAATCGTCCCCGAGTGTTGGAAGTACAAAAGATGATCGTGACATGATTTATCCGTGAATCCACGTTTGCGTCTTCTTAGATGTGGTAATTTTACCGATGCCGGATATACCTTTTTGGATCTCGGTGATCAACGTTAGTCATTGATTCTCTTCTGAAAGGTTCTGTGTTCATATTCCATTTGAGAGAATGACAACGAAGCCGTTGACAATGAATATTATGACAAACAGACTGAGCTGAGCAGCTGTGAATCGCTGATGCAATTCATCATTTTATTATATAGCTTCGATAATAGGGATTCCAAAACGGTAAATTTGTCGTCATTATTCTCTGTGGCGCTGTTGTCTCTCTCCTTCATATACAACAGCGCTAAGGCGAATAATTACGACACATTTACCGTTATTTTACCCCTTTCGCTGATGCATTTCATCGGTATCTGCTAGAGCGTCAATTACCAGAACGAGGCCTTTCCCTCAACGTTGAGATCGCTCTTTATCATCGATGATATTCTGCCAATGATCTCCATTCCTAATTTTCCGTGAGTGAAAGATAAGAGAATCGTTGACACTTGCACTATAATAGTGAAAAGTTTTTTCAAATAAACCCAATGATTTACGTCTCAAATGTTTTCTTCACCATTGCAGCATAAATATCCATCCGAACTTCTCTGTGATTCCTAATCATATTCTTCCTTGTATTAATCCAGTTTCGGTACGTGCCGGTCCCACCATCCACTGTTAATCATCCGGACAGTATTTGTGTTCATATTCGCTCTTGTCTTGACTATCATCTGTTTTGGCCTTCTATAGTCAGGATCTAATCAACACTTTTTCCGTTTCACTCAGTCGATGACTACAATGTGAAAGAAAGAAAACATATATTCTATTTACCATACTTCATTAACCTCCGTTCACTTTAAGAACTGACTCTGAGCCACAAATGTATGTTTCAGCAACCATACTTCTTCTGGTGGAATAGTCGTAGACATTACATGAGCGCCACACGATACCATTGATTACAATAATTATTTATTATCTCTCCGGTATCTCTGCTACACCACAAACAGTATCACACACCCGAACTATACAAAAAGAACAATTCACAACTATACATTTGTTAAGCCGACTAATATGCATTACAAAAGGCACTTTTGTAAATAAATAAATTAGGCATATAATATATTCTCTGTGTGAATTCTTAGTTGACGAGTAACAAGACAAAAACAAAAGAGAATCTGCACTTGAGCGAAGGATACGATAACTACCGTGAGTCGCAAAAGGCAAGCGGGCTAAATAAATGGAAGGTATTATAATTTACAATAGTGGAGAAGTTTCTAATTTTATGGTTTCTCTTTATTTTTAATCAATAATCAATCAACAGTCACAACGCAGGGAATGAGAAGAAGGGGACATATCACAATTATCAACAGGATTCAGTATACCTCGGAAATCCTCAACACACTATAATATCTTAATACACAACACGGTAAGTATGTGGAAGTAGTTTGTGACTCTTACAGTGAAAGTCTGGGGGTACGGTAGATGTCTGACTTGTCTGTGTCTCTCGTCTGCCTGTGCTCTCTCGTTCAGCTTCGAGGAGGAAGAGACTTCAACAGCATCAGTGTCTGGTAGCCGTGCAGAGTTGCGGTCAGACTCGTCTCCACCTAAAGGGGTTGCATATCTTAAACTATTGGAACAGATAGAGCGTATCAATCATCAAAACTAATCGTAAGCACTCTTATCAAATCTCTTACACCAGGATCCACATATGTAACATTATGCAAGGAAAAAACGACTTTACAATACCTAACCAATTCCTACACCCTATCTCTGAAACCGAAATAAGGACTACAAATTCAGTGAATTCAGGATGCAGATATTCAGAACACTGTGCATGATTTTAGTTAGCATTATATAGCCAGCTTTTCTCTAACTCGTTATTCACAACAGAATCATTTCTTACACCGTAAACACGTTTATATGCATTGACTGACCTCTGGATCGACATGACAGAAGGGCACAAGTGAGATGACTGCGGGATACAGTAGTACCAGTTGAGAGTACATCTCGATAGAAGAGGCATCGGGTTTCCTGAATGGAATTGCATTTCAGAGACAGTCTACAGTATTCCAAGATAGTTCATTGTTCAACCTAATCAACAAGGGCCACGAATTAAATCAACAACATGGGGCAATAGAAATGCATTGCGTGAAACACATTTCCGCCAAGTTAGAAATGAAGATGAAATGAAATACTCACAACGAGAGTCTCTCAATCAATGCATCCACTGCCCTCAGTGCGGCCACGACCTCGACGATTCGTGCACGAGCCACCCTTAATAGAGGCGATTGTCATGTGAGGCCAATGCTACTGCGTCGCCAATGGCAAAACAAAACCAAAAGTCTTCGTGTTTGCATTCGAAGAAAAAATTGACACCTCCAATATTTTTTATGCTTCAAGACCAACATAAGGCAAGCACATTCTTAGCTTGCCAATCCATTTATCTCAAGTTTGGCAAATCATGAAACACATTATTGCATGAAGCACGTACTCTTGAACGGAAACTCATGGATAATGTAACCAATTCAAAAGATCGATTACGGTACCTTAGATCGCCTCCACTCCTCGTGTCCCTCACGAACACTCCAATCACTCCCTTGCACCTCTCAACGAGAGAAGAGATGGCAGCTGTGCCGAGGGAAGAAGCACGGTTACTGTAATGGGGACTGTAGGGAGTCATACGGTATCGATCGATAGACAGATACAGTACTCTAATGATAAACAGTTAAGGGAAGTCAGGTAAGGATAGCGTTCATATTTAATGACAAGGGATATGGAAGGTGAATTAATTGTGTACATAAAAAAACGACATTAATAATGTGTGTGAAACATATTCCCATATGGTCAATACCACTCGATTCATATTCTACCGTAACCCACTCACCCATCTACCGCAGCTCCATCCTTCGTAATGGACAGCAGTGCATCGAAACACGCCCTGGATAGATCTGCCCGTTGAGCGAACGAATCTGAAGCTGGAATCGTATCGTTGGAGGGTGTGAATGAACATTGAGAGTGAATGAAATAGGGTGAAAGAGGCCAGTTACCGTAGACATTTGCGCCATAGTGGTGTAAAAGACACGTCTATTTCACCAATAAGGCGCTAATATCCATTCTTACAGCGTCTTTCACCCACCAAATACAGTATGGCTTACGGATGCACAAACGATCACTGCTATGCACAATTGTCGGTGATTTGCGTGTTTACATCTACCAACACCCCTCCACAAATACAGTAAGGATTACTGTACACCAAGGCACCCATCACCACTACCGGGCACAAATACCATAACTCATGCGTGCCTTGCATAATACTCGTTATCGCATCTTGAACGATCACAACGATCAGAATAACGACGACTACAGGTATTTACGAAATGTTTGATACATAAAAATAACGTAATACGAAAGAAAATCCCCGCGGTGTTAAAACAGAAATATTTATAAATTGCTTGAAACCTAAATTCCACTGGATTAAAAACTTGCATAAATACCGCATGCAGTACAACGCAGACTACCATGTGAGTACCGTAACCCGGGTGAGTGGTGAATGAGTGATTATCGATTGATGTACCGTAATCCTCCAATCAGTTACCGTACCCAGGACGTCGTTGGAGTCTATTTGCGAGATGGAACCGCGATTGAGGAGTTGGATGATACGCTGCACGAAGTCGGCCTGAATGATAAACACATTTTGTAATGATTCTGACAGCATTACGAGGACTATCGTGATCCTTTTATATCAAACATATTATGAATATCGTGCAACATCAAATCTCAATGTTTCCATCATTTGATGCGTTAATTCTCTATTTACTAGGAATGGTGTTGTCATGTTGTGGAAACTTGAATTCCTAAAACAAAACCAAGAAGCCTATGCGCCAACATACCAGCAGTCACTCTCACACTGTTTCCCCCAGTCCAGGGCAACAATGTGAGAGTGACTAGTGAAAGAGCATGAGCGAAGACATTATTGAAAGACATGAGCGTCATGGACATTTGCGCCATAGTGGTGAAATGAACATTTGTCAGCATTCCCCGGCCCAAGTGTCCATTCATCATTATGGCGCAAATGTCCATCTTTCATCCGTCTACTGTAGTGTACCCTCCCCTTCACTCACCGGTAGTGTCTGTGCATGTGGCAGAATGTCCGTCCTTATCAATTCAATCAATTGGCAGTCAATGTACTCGTCCCTGTGACGATCATCAGGGGAAAGACGAACGTTGACACTGAAAAGGAGGAGGAGATTGGAATCAGAGGGTTAGATGGAATGGGAAATCATTAATCACTAAAGGAGTGGTCTGAATCATCTCAATAGTTGCTGGAGCAACTTATTTCTTATGTGAAACACGTATTTTCCTGGTCTGAGAAATTCGAAAACTTGAGAATGAGAAAACGCAGTGTCCGAACGAGATGAATTATGGAATTGTATAAGAAATCGGACTAAAGGCTACCACTACTCGATTCTACCGTAATACTCTACTGTAATCTACCGTAATCCCTTACTTGGGAGTGAAGAGGAATTTCTCGATGGCATCCGCAATCGCTGGCCACAACGGGGCGAATTGGCCTGCTGAAACAGTTTCGTGTTGCTAGGAGGGGACAAGAAATTAACGTGAAACACTTCCATAATGTTATATAATTTGTGTACGAGACTGTATACTGCCGGGTTTGAAAAATTAGTCGAAATATTTTTTTCTCGATATTTTCCTTATAAATACTTTCCACATTATGATCCTATATTCTTATTGTACTCCTCTCTCACTGCTATTGTACACCACTTCATACTGTAACTATCGTGCCTCTTACGTTTAGTTGCAAAAATACAACCCAATATCTACCGTACTCCACCATCTTTCACAGTATAACTACCGTACCCCTGTGTCTGGCTATCGGCATGACTGTCTTGAGAACGGATACGAGTCCTGTTGCAGCCAATTTCCATGTGGAAGGAGACAGGCATTGGTACTTGAGGAACATCGGAACGGATAGGGACTGAAAAGGGGAGAATAAATGGAGATATAAGGAGAATGAAATGGGAAAAATCAATTATACACGTTTTTGCTGATGTTTTATAGAAATCTCGTGAACATAATTCACCTAGTTCAGAGTTTATTGTAAATAAATTCTCAAAATGTTCAGACTGCAGTGGTGCACTGAGTTAATGCCTACCAAATGTGGGAACGATGTTTCACTTTTTTAGAAACTGGAATTGGTTACTATGGTTTGAAATATATTACTTGTGAGACTGATAAAGAGAGAAAGTCATTGTCATTAATGAAGGGAATCAGAGGTCCTCAAATATAACAGTTGCAACTCAATTTCACATGGTTCATCAAGTTTAAGCCTTTTCCTATGTTTCTGAAACCCATCCCATGTGCGCAGTATGTTTACCTGTACCACATCCACTGCCACTCTGTCCTGTATGCAGTCTGGCACTGCAGCCGTGGATGAGAAGTACTCGACTGACAGTCGGAGGGAAGTCTCCGCAAAGGGAAGAATGTGCGAACGGGCCCATTCCGACTGCAAAGGGGTGGGTTACGGTATCATTCATGTTCATCGATCAATTGTAGTTCGAATATTATTGTTCGTTAAACTGTCGGAAGTATTAATACGTGAACAAATATGCAAGGAAATAAAGCCTGTGAAACACATTCCAACCGATAAGACACGACTAATTATATTCAATTTCGTCTCATAAATCCACTCTTCTGCAGGATATAGAAACTGAAACTGGATAATAATCACTCACATAGCTCTTTCCAGGCGGTAGAGACACGTCTCCGGTCGGTGCAGCGGTCGCCAGTGCTGCAAAGTCATTCATACACTTTCCATTACAACTTTGAAAAACCTAGAAACATTAAGCCGCAACGACCAAATAAAAGTCGACTGTAGTATGACCTGCGTTGAGCAGAAGACAGAATCTTCAAAACAGTAAAGAAACAGTTATTTATGAATAACACAGCGTTGAAGACTACCATACCATTATTTCGCTTAACTACTATCTACACTACATCGTTCCATCTACAGTAACCCTTCCATATACAATAGCCCTTCATTCTATAGTTACCCACCAGCGAACTTGAGCAGTAGTCGGATGAGATCGGGTAGTGCGGGACGAAGTGGAGAGACATCCAGACATTCCTCCTCAAAGAAAACGTTCAATCAACTGTAACCTGGTTCATTCTTTCCTCCTCACCCCATCTCAAATATGCAACACAGATAATATATAAGGTATGACCCAGGAATATCTCGTTAATAGTTTCCTCTACAATTTCATAAAACGTACCGTATAAATGACCTTGACGGCATCGAGAGTTGCCTCCTGTGTAGGTGTTAGTGCAGTGGAAGAAGAGGCAACGACGAAGGGAGAAGATTCAATGGGTAGACGAGCACATGCAAGGGCCTGCAAAGGAGTAGATACATGATGAATACTACCGTAGATAGAGAATTGGAGGGATTGGAGTTACAGTAAGAGCACCAGTGAGATTATGGTTGAAGAACACTCATAAAAACTGCAGTGGTTTAATATCCGCACTAGAGTTGGAAAGTCATTTACGAACTAAAAACATCAGTGAATTTAGGCCACCAATGAGTGCGGTATGCCATAACAAGATGATGGCAGCTATTAACAGAGAGCATCCTACAGTATCCAATACAATCGTCTCAAGAGTCATTCCCACCTCAAGCAGTGCGGGCACTCCAGTGTACTTCAACTGGCTGACGTCCAGATTCCTCTTGACTCGATCGAATAGTGGAGGGAAAACGTGGAGGAGAGTAGTCAGATGGGAGGGACCGGGACGGTACGGCTTAAAGTTACAGTATACCGGGAAGTCGTTGCAGGAGCTACTATTGCACAAATGAAGAACTGTTTAATCAATGTGTCTGATTTGCTATTTTTCAAATGATAAAAAGCTGCATCAATACTGTGTAATGAGTATTTGATCAAATTCATATGAATATCCCTTTGAATCCGTGCCACGGCACATTAATATTAATGAAAATGTAAGATCGAAGGCCATGGACGAGGATAGCCACCGGGTAAAAACATTACACAAACCTTCTCCTGTTGCACAGCATCGCTACTGCCACGGATGAGAGATCGCGACATGCGAATCCACGACTGAAATTAGTCAGTTAGTGATAGAACCTCATCGATTCAGCTTGCGATAGAACTACTGTAACTACTAGCTATTCCCAAACTATCCAAATCGTGATAGCTAAATGAAACAAGTCCGAAAAAAAATCAGTCAATTAGCGATAGAGTCGATCGTACCTCCCACGACACCAGCCACAGTTCGGGAGTGAGTGGTGGCACGTAGTCTGCCTCTGCTGCAGAAGGCGTATTCATGCCGGTAGAGATACTGAAAAGAGATAAATGAACTAGCAACCCGGTACATTGATAAGCTCACTAATAATCAACAATTATATGGTATTCAAACCTCAAATCGTCAAAACAATATGTCACATTATAAGATCGAGTCCCGTAACACTAATACTCCTGGTTATGTCATATCATAAAAGGAAATTCTGATAATAAATTTAGCCGATGACAAATTAATAAAGCTAAGCTATCGCGAGACTAAAAACAGATGCAGCAACATTGACACAATAAAAGATGTAAATATCTCACCCTGCCGCCCGACTAACATTGATGTCCAGTGTTTGCGCCCCCGCCCTTCCAAGAAGAAGTTCGTGCACGCACTTGAGACACGCCAATGATAGCTCAGCGTTCTCCTGAACGGAAAGATTGAGCGTACTGTAGATTATGAATTTGAAAACTATAACATAACTCATTTTGACCATTACACAAGCATGAAAATAAATATTGCACTAAATTATCTAATTATCCATTAATGGCGGTCTACACATTGGGTTTCATGTAATTCACGAGTAAATAACATCTACCCGTTGCCTTAAACCTCCTAGTACGCACGGAGCACAAATTCATCCAATACACACACTACCATTTCTTGCAAATACCGTAAACATTGCAAGCACACTAAACTATATAACTACCACAACTCTCTCACCTCTTCCGCTCCCCATTCCAAGTAGGACAGCAGACGCAGCCAGGCACGACCGAATTCCTCTGAATCGATATAAATAAGTCAACCCGCAAGAATTGCGTTTCAGTATGACATTAAATATTATAATGAAACATGAGAAACAATGAACGGAAGGAATGTCATTTTCTAACAGAAAACAAAACAACCGGAATACAAAATATAATTGTGCCATCGACATTTTCGCCAGAATTGTGAAAAATTAGATATCGTTGACGGAATAAGTGACCATTTGAACACTATGGCGCAAATAACCACATCTCAGTAATCGTTCGCCCTAAATAATACCCAGTAACCTTATGTAACGTATTATCTTTCTTCTGCCCTATTTATTTTAAGTAGGATTACATTCCGGCTCTCTGCATTCTCATTCACTCGATCGTCACTGCTACATAGACAAGACAGCGCGATAGAGAGCATAGAGATATGGAATGCATTTTCTGATTCAGTCTATCAATCCGCTTAGTTTTAGCGACTCGAGGTTATGGTGCAAGCTCACAACAATAAAGGAGCGAATACGCTCTCTTGAATGAAAAAAACTACCCTACAAATACCTGGTGTGTCTATACATCAACTAGTGTTCAAAGTGTAGGTGAATGAACTTTTAAGTAGCAAGTACGATAACGTTTATTAAAGCAATTTAAACCAACTAACCCAGTTTGAGTAGTGTGGCCCTCTGGGCATTGAATATCTTCACTCCTCCCTGCAGTGTCTGAATCGCCGTCTCTGTCCACTGCTTCGCCTGCAGAAAGGAACAGTTAAATTAACTTACATTATAAAATAAAAATGAATTCTAAAATATTAAAATAAATCTCCACCTGCGTATCTCTCGAATGGTGCACCAACATATCCGACTTCTCTCGCTCCTAAAATGACAGGCTGTCATAGCTTCGATCAGGTGGACTACCGTAATCCAGACAATGGCCACCGTACCTTGGAAGCGTTCCTCGTTGACGTCCGCACCTTGTCCAGCATCGGCATGAGAATCTGGGAATCATTATTTACATTCAGGTAGTATTCATTCAAAAATTAACGAAACGGAAAACGCCTCGTTCAAATATTCTCTGTGAAGCATACATTCACCCATAACTTCCCGCCACACAAGTTCTGGTTAAGGAAATTAAGTCGCTGTTCTTCGATATCATCTAGTTATGCGTCATACAACTTTACAACAGTTTCCATCAGATATTTCCATTCATGGTGTGATACCGTACCCCTTTCTGTCCTTTCCCATTCCTCACTCACCTGCCACACCATGTGACTCCATGTCTTCACTCGTAGTGCGTGTCCATGTGCAGCCACAGTCTGCAGCAGTGTCTGACAGGCAGATTTCCTGAAGGGAAAGGTAGGTACTTCCTTCACCAGAGTAACAGTTTCTTTGACGGTGAGACAGAGGTGGGGATCTCTTATGGAATGCAAATGTAAGTGAAAATATTTAATGAAAAACATTACTCTTTCGGACCGACCATCCATGATCAGCGAGAGAGAATATGTCACCAATGCACAGAAGCATGAAATACACTTTCATTCCACAATGCGATCCCATATACTATATCCCATAATGCTAGGAGACGACTCCTCATAAAAGGGAAATGATACAGACTGCCTTGTCAATAATCCTTCTCACCTCACAGCCGGTCTCGCATCCACACACAATTCGGACAGACAAGTGTAGAGGACAAGCCAGATCTGAACGGGAAATGAGGATATACGGGTCACTCGAACAATGATAGTAGTATCGAAGTCCATAATCCCCTCGCTCTAGATAAATCAAAGAAGGGAATGAAACTACAGCAAGTTACTGTATCATGGATTTTTATACACCGTCCTCCCTATGCTACCGTAATCCCTTTCACTCACATTCTCCGCCGCTTCTTCTCCCATTTGCGGAAGTCGACGGAAGACGAAATCGGAGATCGTCCACTGCAAAGAATGATACTGTCAGTAGATCTGGAAAAATCCATACCAGACAACTTTTGGTATCACATGCACACTTAATAGTGTACACATTTCCATTTTATGATAAGACCTCGATTCCCGTTTAAGAAATGGAAAATATTATAATACTATGTCAATGAAGTGACATTTACCAATCGGTGAGTTAATGCAGCATGATCATACTAAAAAAATAGTAAATTGATTGCAGACATCAATTGATCAATAATGTGATGTTCTAGTAAAATGTATTCTCTTGGACGAATGAATTGTTATACATAAATAGTTAACATAAAAACATATTTATACTCCCTTACCAATTGAGTGAGTGCAGAGAGTGCAATGTTCTGATCCGCGTGTTGTCTTCCATACAATGCATCCGCCTCCACAAGTTGACGTACACACGAAAGGGGAAGGGCCTGAATGGGGGGGGATATAGAGGAAGAATGATTGATACATTCATATTGGTTACGGAATATCTCGGCGTTGGATCAAAGTCGATGGCAATCAATGTATATCTGCAGCCCGTGATGCATATTTGTACCGGGTGCTCCATCAACTATAGTGACTTGTAATGATAATACGACAGTTGTTGAGACCTACGATAAAATAATATGGAAAGAAATTCTGGACAAGATGAATTATGCCGCCAGTGCCTACATAAATGTGAAGCTACAAGTGCAACGAAAGTGTTGCCCTCGTTCCCAGTCAAAATGTTTGTAAAATAGTTTATAATTAGTTTACATAATATTCAGGAAGCGGTAATAGTGTACCTGAATGAAGTCTGTCGCAATCAGTCGAAGTGCGGTGTACGATTGGTTGACGAGTGAGGAGGTCAGACTGAAACGATATTATAGTTAGTGTTAAAATTCAACGACAGGTATAAAGCACGACTGACAGAACCAGATATTCCTGAATATACTGCTCAAATGTACCGTACCCCTGTTCGGATCCCACAACGTCTGCCAGGATGGAGATTACGGTAGTCCACAGTGCGGGCTTGAGGTGAGCGCCGTGCGATTGCAGAATCGACATGAGACACTCTATCTTAAAACATAGCCGTATTCAATGAGCATAATCCAATGTGTACTAGCTTTCGCGTAAAAGAATCACAATAAAAGAATAGGTCATATAGGTCTCGAAGGGAAAACTACCGTATACCTGTCTCTTCCTCACATCAGGAATGGAAATAGCAGAAAGGGCAGCGAGTGGAGCGAGAACCATCTCTTGTTGTTTCTATAACGAAAGGTTTGCTGTTAGCTAAAATGGCCGCGAAACTCACACGATCATTCGTTCTGCAAATCAGGACAGAAGTAGCTAACGTTATGGAGAAACAACGAAACGCCGGTTATGATCAGTGCACATCATTCCTTTCCTTGATCTCATGCAACCGAATGAAAGAGTGGCATTGAAAAAAGCGCATTTTCCAGATGATATAAACTTGCGTCCGCAAAAAAACTGCAGGTTATCTCGTTATGCGTAAAAATAAGAATATTTAACTATTTTTGCGATGTTCGCTTTGCATTCATCATGCTAGAGGAGATCTTTTTGTTCTACTTATATGACCACTATCCCCACCATGAATAACTACAGCACCCTCTCTGAATTCTAACCGATCCACTTCCTATACCTAAACATCCTCCTCCCTCCCATCCCCTCACCTCCTCGTCCATTTTCGTCTTCGTCCTGAGTGCTGCCCTCACAAGGGAAGTCAATGCACTGGTCGCCCACTCTCGGAGGCCAACGTGAGGGTGCGAGCAGACCTGGAGGGAATATGTTTCACATCAACGTGATAAATGCTCAATCAAAGGGCTAATATTCGGTGGCTGGAAGCAATTTCAATTACTCGTGTAAAATGTGTTTCATGAGACCATTATAACATCCGCAAAAATTATGAAAGTGTTTCAAGATCCACATTTTTTTTCAACAATAATAATTCAGTGTCAAATCGTCATATCTCGTGATAGTCGTGATGGTGTCAATTTGACCAAAATGACAATTATATTGCATTCCCACATTTTTATTTTTTAAAATTACATTGAAAATCACTGTTGATTGTGAGATATCATTTCCCGCTGCACTAATGTTTCAAGCAACAGTGACAGTCTGACCAAAGCGACGACTACGATCCTCAGCAGTGTAATTGGCGAAATAAAAACCTCAATGAGATGTCCAGTGAGGGGTTTCCACAACACATCGAATCTATCCATATTGGACATTCCCACATGGAGGAGTTTGGACACACCGAAGAGGGAGGGCTCACGACCGGCTGAATTGGGAAGATTGTTTGCTGATATTGGAGGTGTATCGGAGTAGATTATATTGTAAATGAGTACGGTATCACGACCGACTACAGAGGAATGCTGAACAGACTGATAGTGACACTGGTGTTGTATCTTATACAATTAGTGGTTTTATGCATGTTAATCTAATTAACTGGCATAAAAGTCCTCCAGACAGGACCACTATCACCACTATGAGCAATTGCCCTGACTCAGGAATAAAGCAAATATCAACCAATATCTCAAGTATCGATCGATTCGACCAACCTTGACTGACCACCAGCGCCTCGTTGGAAAGTCTGCACAGTGCGGCCACCACGTGATGCAATCCACCCTGAATAAGAGGGATAAGGGGGATTCAAATGACGACAATGTCATGGATGCTATTGTTTATTGTGTTGGATGCACGACATTTGGGAACCCGCGTTTTGTAACCCGACATTTGGGAACCTGTCCCTAACTAGTCCGAAACTTGACATATTGTCACGAAATTTTGGGAATTTATCAGACATCTTGGAACCAGACGTTATGGAACCAGATATCTGGGAAACCGACATTTGGGAACCCGACATTTAGGAACTTCGCAATATTTCATTTCTATTCGATCCGTTAGCGGTAAAAAGTGTTCCATATTTCTTCTACCGTTCAGTAGTGTGTAATGTACTGGAAAGAGAACACTTCAGAACCGGACATTTGGGAACCCGACATTTAGGAACTTCGTAA
>JACMIF010002394.1:0-18277 GCA_014805445.1 Diplogasteroides magnus | reverse complement strand
AGAAGGAATCAGAGTATGGAAGTATCATGGTATTGGCAAAGGAATGATCGTCAGAGAGAAACTCACTCCCCTAGAAGGATCACTGACCATCCATGCTCTGGGAGGAAGACTAACCAGTGCCAAAACTTCCACCACTGATCGCCTGAGTATAATGGCGTAAATGTTCATGGCGCTCTTGTCGTTCGTTCTGAAAATGAGAATGCATTGGATGACCAATTGATCATTCTTCCACTCCTGAGGTGGGTATGGTTCAAGGACAGCGTAAATACTAGCTCACTCACTATTAGTGATCCAGTGACGGATAGGATAGAATGACAATAGTGTACCGCTATGACACGAGCAAATCTTATAAGAAAATTGCGCAGCATTTAGAGAATCAGTCAACCAAGTGTTTGAATGTTTCAAAGACTTGGTAAATAAAGGCATATTCACTTATCACAATTCCATTCAACAGAAACTTTCTCAATGACCATCCCATTCCTCGGCTCAAAAAGAAATTATGACCATAGAAATAAGTGCTCAGATGTTACTATACTCCCTATGCTCTTCCGAGCGGTTATCTATGAGGCTGATAGACGACAGCTCGGAGAAAAATGGGGAGTTTAGATTGCTCATGACACCCACCCTAGTCATAATGGTGAAATGGACCGATGCGCAGCTAAGAATTATGGCGCAAATGACCATGGCGCTTCCGTCTTTCGCCCGACTGGTCGACCAACATATTCCCATTCTCCTCCCTACTACCCATTACGAGCTGCAGTCCCTTGAAAACGAAAATGCGTTGCTAGACCAATTGCTCCGTCCACTGAAGGGATGGGTATGTTTCACGGACAAGGTAAATAGTACCTCACTCAATGCTTGCAATATCCTTGGCGTTTCAGACGGAATGATAAAAATAGTGGGATTTTTTCAACGGGTCAATCTGCTAGTGCATGTGAGAGAGTATTCTCATGTGGGGCTCATCAGGCATTTGAATCTTTAAAAAGCTACTCATTATGAGCTGTCGATCTCTTGAAAATGACAAAGCTTTGGTGGGTCGTCTACTCTAGGCGTTGATATGTTTCAAAGACAAGGTAAATATTACCTCATTCACTATTAGCAATTCTCTTCGGCAACATCCCCCCTGGAAAAACAATAGACGCTAGTGAAGGCAGAAATAATGTCAACGAACATGATTCCCTATGGATCTTTACACGGTCTTCCTCTATGAGGAGGAGGGAGACGATCAGTCAATTAGCGCATCGCTCAGTTCATTGTAGCGCAATTATCTCTTTCGCCTTTGACTATATCGATTAGCAGTCAACAGCAAAGATGTAGGCCTCATCGAGACGATCATCTTGCATGTTTATGGAAATTCGAAATATTGACTTTGAACTGCTTTACAATGCGAAAAGTGTTTTCCATCATCAAAATCAGTTTTCGCATCGTAACTAAGTTCAAAGTCATTATTTCGAATTTCAATAGACGTGAAAGATGATCGTCTCGACGAGACCTACATCTTTGCTGTTGACTGCAATTCAATATAGTCAAAGGTAAAAGAGATAATATCGCTACAATGAACTGAGTGATGCGCTAATTGACTGATCCTCTCCCTACCACCTCTCCTTTGCCCTCTCCCTACGGCCCTCAGGGCAATCAGTCATGATGAAGTTATGAATAATCGCTCATCGTGCTAGCCTAGCTCAGTGGTCGCGCGTTTGTGTTGTAATCTAAAATTCGGGGGTTCAAATCCCTGGCGCGACCCGGGCTATGCTAGGACTCCCCGATGTGGCGGCCATTATCACCGTTAATTGTCTCGCTGCCCTCGGGTTGGCACGTACATAGGAAAATGAGTTAAATTTCAGATTTGATATGAATGTGAAGAGAGCAGAGATTCGGAGAGAAGTTCAGATGATGAGTGAGAAGGTCAAATTCGTCGATTCAGTGGTGAGGAAAATGAGGGACGATGGAGGAAATCGTAATGTGTTAAGATCGAGATGCAGCACAGTGTAAACGGCCACCTACCGGAGCTGAATGAATGGTCTACGTTCATGCTCAAAATGCGAGGAGTCATGATACAGGCGATTGTAAATATGAATAGAGAAGCTGATCAACTTTGAAATATCATGATTAAATTGTACATTATGGTTGTGAAAAGATAAATAATTTTTTGCTCCTTAGAAATCATATGAAGTTTCGTCACTCTAATCTCGGGAAATATATTAGACCATTAAGCGCCCAACTTGTTTCGAATTAATTCTGTCTTTGAGTGTTTTCCTATAGAATGATCTCACTTTTCTTTCCAATTAGTTCCAACTCGGTGCGTCTGTGTTTGACCCCTTATCCAACCCGTCGCATGTGCGCAGTCTCACCGGAGTGGGATGCCCCTCGATGTCGGAGTCGACGCGACGGAGGGAGAGGATCTGGTCGCGGGTGAGTAGACCGGCCTCGTGCCATGCAGCGTAGAGGATGGGACAGGCATGGCCCTGAAGGGAATATAATTCAGTTATTTTGCTCATTTACAATAATTAATTATGATGTTAGAGCAGAAAAAAGAACACTCCAACCAATGACACAGTACGTGACTCCACAACAATTTACATCATCCCCTATTAGTCCGCTCCTCGCGAGGATTGCTACAGTGCCCTCAACTATTCACTGGTATTCCGTTGAAATCCGCAGGTGCTATGAATTCTTCTCATGCAATATCTCACATAGCCCAGGAAAAGTTATTTCAAGTTATAATGCAAGACCCTTCGCAAATTGCCATTGACAAATCTGATTGCGAGAAACTCCTGGTGCTTAAATGTTTCACACTGATAACAAAGGTCATTTCGCATGCTTTTCTCTTTCCTTCCTCGGCCATGTAATCCACACGATCCACAATCTAATTTCTCTAATTCATTTTCGAGCCGTTGTCTCTTGCAGCGGATTGTTAACCGCTTCGAATGAATTTGAGAAAAAAGAATGCTCTTCGTGAGCCGATTCGAGGTGTCTACTCCACAGACAATCGACATAATACCCCTGTTAGTTCGAACTCCGATACAGTACCCACATGTACTCACTGGTAGTGTAACCATTCGTTGTAAAAGATCAGAACATTTTCACATTATCAAACTTTATAATCAACCTTAGAAAGCTAACAAGGAGCGAAATTGAACAGATAACATTGACTACTATCAGAATTTACTCTACGTGGTAACATGATACAAACCGTGTGCTACTTCAACCATGAGAAGGAGTTGTGAATGGGATACGGTAAGTGGCGATGGGTCAACCTCACAACCCCCTCAATCAATACCTACCGTACCCCCAGTACACAATCCTGGAGTGTGTTCAAGTGATAATGGGAACAGGTCATCATCAACAACTACAATAGAATGCAACAAGTTGTGGGAAACTAACAACGGAATGGGGGAGAGAAGTGGGCGGAGCAAAAAGTGGGCGGGGCTTAGAGTGGGCGGAGTCAGAAGGTCTACTTGAACTTCCTGACGGCGTCCACAATGTGACGGGCGCTGATGCCGAAGAGGTCGACGAGTACCTCGGGAGGACCGGAACGGGGCACCTGAAAGGGGGAATATTGATTGATTTGTTATTATGAAGGTACATATGTATCGCCGATGCAACATGGCGTTGTATTAGCGATCTCTTATAATAAGGGTATGCAACACAGAATCAATGGCGACCATATAGTATACTGTGTAGTATATAGTACAGTATAGTATAGTATATGCCATATACACATTTTCTATAATTATGGTCATAAAATCACCTTATCCATGATCAGAACTAATGAATACTTGAGTCTCAACTTCCAATGGATTACTGTATTCTCACCTCACGGACGCACAGCGAATGCACGCGAGCGTTGCCGTTGACTGCGAGGGCGGCCGAGACCTGCAACGACGATTACCGTAATCCCGATAGGCACTTCAGATACAGTAATCCCTTCAATCGATTCGTTGTGGGACCACACTCACCGTCTCTCCGATGCCTCCTGCAGGGTAGTGGTCCTCGACAGTGATGACCTTGCCTCCGACGCTGGAAAAGATACCGTAATCCAACAACGCCCAATAGTTCCTTGGGCCAGACTATCGATCGGGGTATTGTATCTCACCGCTTGGCGTGCTTCTCGATGAGCTCCGCGTCCAGCGGCTTGATGGTGAAAGGGTCGATCACGCACGCGTTCACTCCATCCTGAAGGGAACATTACCGTAACTCTGATCGCATATTAATTAAGGGACTACCGTAAACTTGATCGAGTATTGATTGAGGGACTACCGTACCTTGGCCAGTTCTTCTGCAGCCGAGAGACACTCGTACAGTGTTACTCCAGCACCGATCAGAAGCACACTGTCCGTCGCAGACTCACGGAGGACCTGCAGGGAAGATTACAGTAATTTCAGGCTACGGTAGGTTAGAATGCGGATTACGGTAATTCTGTGTTGTTGGAGAAAGTATTCTCCAAGGATTGATTTTCACTTTCACGATTGAATATTATGGAACAAATCTTCCGCTGCTCAGAGCAATTCTCCAGTTCTTTCACATACTAACGATAAATATTGGCAGGACTGTAGAGCAAGTGGATACCGCACAAACGGTCTTCTGGTTACGGTAACATCTACAGTAATCTCCCTTCATTACCGTACCTTTCCCTTTCCGACGGCGAACACCTCGTCGTTCTTGTACAACACGGGCTGTGCGGGACGACCAGTGCGGATGAAGACGATTCCTGCAACGAAAGAGATACCTACAGTACATTTGGAAATGATTACAGAAGTCCTGTAGCAGAATGTGAAGCTACCAAATCAATTTAAGATATATTTGAACATAACTGAAACAGTTTCACAACACAACTTTTGAAAAAAACCCAATGCGTATTGTGAATGAAACGGAGGAAGAACGT
The DNA here is from genome assembly GCA_014805445.1 of Diplogasteroides magnus. Lineage (NCBI taxonomy): Eukaryota > Metazoa > Nematoda > Chromadorea > Rhabditida > Diplogasteroididae > Diplogasteroides > Diplogasteroides magnus. The sequence goes on along the minus strand of JACMIF010002394.1, from coordinate 13,392 downwards.
ATGCCACTAGATAATTTATTTCAGACAGCTGTGAAACATAACCCATCCGAGTCATAACTCAAGCGGTATCACAACCAGAACAACGCCTATACACGATTTGAAACAATTGTTTGTATTGTGATTGAGAGCGTAATCTCATCACTAGATATGAAACTATTGCTACTTTAGACAGCTGTGAAACATAACCCCTGCGGGTCCACTTACCCTTGAGGTTGGCGGCCATCTCGGTCGCTCTCTCTGCAGAGACGGCGTCCGTTGGGTAGAAGACGGTCGAGCCGGGGAGAGCACGGAACAGTCCCAGGTCCTGAGATCATTTATTTATTGATTTTTATCGTAGAAAAAGGAAAAAATGGACAAATTAAATCATCTATTCTCTCTATTTTTAATTAATCCATTGTTACAACAATTCAGCAGGTGCTCCTCACTTCAAAAAAAAATACAACGGAAAACAACAACAGTAGTTGGGCGTCCCATCGAACTCCTAGTGCTCCATCGTACTCTACCGTACCTCAAGTGCCATCTGACTGGGACCATCCTCGCCGATGCTCACTCCAACGTGCGATCCGGCGCACTTCAGGTTCGCGAACGAGACGGCGGCCATGCGGAGCTGCAAAATTAGTCAGTTTGCAATCAATGGACTTCTCTATCAATGTACCCCAATCGACACACCATCACATTCCATTCAAAATAATTAAATTACGAATTCCGATATAGTTTATGTATCGAAGTATCATGATGAAATATTGAATTTGCTCGACTACCGCCTATTTACGCTATCTCTGACTCAGCGAACCGACAGGTTATTAATGCAGCCGGCTTTGCGGGAAAATAGTCAGTTATCGATTCGTTCCTCATTTTCCCAGTACCGTATCCTACCGTACCTGATCGGCGGCACGAGTGAAGAAGGCGGCGAACGTGGAGGTGAAGGGAACGACGCGGTCACGGCACTGCGTTCCCACTGCCACTCCGACCTCAAGTACAGAACTTCGTCGAATAATTGGCAAAGTGCCAAAAACAAAATTATTATTGAACTCGTAGGCGTCAACGTTATTATAGGATATTTCACGTTCACGCAGATATATACCACACTGAAGCACATTTCATCTCAGTTCCCAAAATCAATTACGACGCTGACGCCCATTTTCACAGGATCATACTTTATTTAAAGGTACTACCATGGTACCTTCATCCAGGCATTATTAGTTATTATATTTAGAATCACTGAAATGGAGCAGAGAACGCTGACAATCGATAACCATCAAGTTATTTCATAGTTGAAACACAACCCCACCAGGTTCTGCTCTGCGATGAAGCACTCGACGTACTGGTCGGGCTTCGCCTTCAGAAGCTTCTCAGAGAACGTCGAGTTCTTCGTGTCTCCGTCCAGGCCAATCACCTGCGAATCAATCAATAATCAGAGTTACAGTAACCATCACATCGTGTCAGGACTCCATCCATCTCAAATACTCACCCTGGAGTTGGCCTGTCCCAGCTTGGCGAGAGCAGTTCCGTAGGCGGCGCGAGTGGCGACCTGAACCATTTCAGATTCGCGCGTTATTTTGAATTTTTAGAGGGAAATTCAAATTCTTCCCATTGTCTCACCTTATCTCCGAGCTTGTAGTCGGGCGGGCTGCTCATCTTGATGTTGGACAGGTCGACCTGAGAAGATATTGATTTAGGAGAATCATCGTAAACAAAAATCGATTGATTTCTCAGACTAATGAGGCTACAGTATCCTTGTTTTTCCCTTCAGGATCCCCTCACTTTGGGAGCGTCATCAACGATGGGACGGGGCTTCAGTCTCTCTCCATCAGTCACGTGCAGGCGAGCCTTGATAGCCTCGATCTGAACAAAATGTTTAAATTTTTTCATGTAATATTCTTGCCACACCACTAACTCATCTTCCATGTTATTAACAAAAACAATTGACGGCACATTTGTACTCAGATAAAAATTTCATGTGGCTTTTAAATCTACATATATATTATTCCAAGAACAGTTTGACTCCGTTTGCGATTGTAGAAGAAAAGTACAAAAATCTCAATGCATCTGCCTGTTACGGTGTCAGCCATTGCATGAAATTGGGAATTTATAGAAAACGAGCTCTAATGAATTCGCACGCAGTATTGAGTATTTTGTCTGTACGCATGCAATATTTCATCTCTCGTCCCCTCTCTATATTCCCGTGATAGGCTATGACCATACTCATAGAGTATCTTATCGCTTACAATTAGTTGCATGCCTCCGTACTCTCCGAGCTACCATACTCCTCCCATCATTATTACAGTACTCCTGCCGTACCTTATCAGCAGGGACGGGCTTTCCGTGCCAGTTATCCTGGTCCTCGATATCCTCGATTCCCTTGCCCTTGAACGTCTTGGCAATGATGGCCGTCGGCTTGTCCTTCGTGTTGCGTGCCTTCTCATACGCTGCCCTGCATCAATCAGGGTTACGGTTGGTCTTGCCACGATGCCAATCGATTACGGTTGTTCAGTTGATTCATTGGGCCGGTCAATAACACCCCTAGACTGCCCTGATTCACGGGATACGGTAGGTCTTGCCACGATTGTCCTCTTCGCGATTACGGTACTCACTTGAGTTCGTCCACATTGTGTCCGTCCACCACGATGGCGTTGAATCCGAATGCCGCGAAACGAGCAGCGTACACCTAAAATAACTCAATCGGTTCATACTATGTTCATCGTAACACAATAGACATCATTCATGATTTTTCCAGGACATATAGACGTGATGAAACACAATCACACCGGATTAACGCCCATAAATGATCCCAGAAAATAAACGCCCATAAATAATCCCAGGGTTCTGGATGAATTCACAAATTGCCCAGTAAACCAAATTCCATAAAGTTGTTTTGCACTCCCTCAAAACAAGTCAATCCCACCCTTCTCCCTCTCCTTCCGGTATATGCGATATTCACCCCTAAACCCGTCCCATGTGCGATGCTCACATCAGTCTTGTGTCCGAGTGCGGTCGCCTGTGACTGGCCCAGTCTGTTCACGTCCACGATAGCCACCAGGTTGTCCAGGTTGTACGTCGAGGCGAATGCTGGAACGGAATATTCAGAATCAATCGATAAAGCCGAGGATTACTGTAACCGCGACCCTTGACGAGACGCGTCGCGTTCGGAAGTTCAAAGACTAACCGGCTGCCTCCCAGACGGATCCCTCCGCGCTCTCTCCGTCTCCCATCAGACAGAACACGCGATACGAGGCCTAAAGTCATAAATAAAATTTAATTGGGGTTCCGATCTCGACCAGGAGCATTTATGCCACGCATAATGTTCAAAAGCGCGGGGAAATGCCGACAACAATCGCTACCGCGGAACAAATACCCAACGAAACACCACATTTTCCCAACCCGTCCCATGTGCGACGTACCTTGTCGATGTACTTGCCGACGTACGCCATGCCAGCAGCGCAGCTCAGACCCTGGCCGAGTGATCCAGTAGCCACGTCGATGAAGTTGAGACGCTGCAAGAGAAACATCATGAGATGCAAACCCGGTGAATGTATGTTTCCAGAAATCAAGAAATACCCATCTTTGTTTGTGTTTTTAATGCGTCCCATCATGACAACAATACATGTTATCATACTAACAAATCGACTAGTGAATCCGTGAACGCCAGCACAAAATAAGAAGTTAACCAGGTATTTGAATGTTTCAGAGTTGGTAAATACTGATCCACTCATTGTTTACAATACCAGTCATTCGAATTATTTAAAAAATATATCTGTTTTATCACGAGGTCCATGAGACAACTGATAGACCCCCGGTATCGATAAAGTCAGAAAGTTTCTAAAAACCCCTGAAATTAATCTTATGTTATCCTAAGTAAAAGAAAAATTTTCAGGGCATCAGACCATTTTTATATACCGTACTTCTCGAGATATTGATTTTAGAACTTTTTAGTGACCGATTTTTTCAGAAAATCATAACTTCCTTCAACCTCAACCATATTCACTCAAATTTTTCCAGAATTTGGGGACACTATATGCTATCATTAAATAAATACCACGATATGCTAAAGCGTGGGAGAAGCAAATGGCATCACTTTGTCTATTTTTTTCGGGTCATTTTTCACTTTTCTCGATTTTTCGGCTTTGTCCAGAAACGGACTTTCAGTCACTGACATGACCCCTACTTTTTAGCACCAATATCGAAAGAGGACTTCAATACAAGAAACTTTTATGAAGGAAGATGATCTGAATTTGACTTTCCCACAAGTTATGGCCTCACAAAACAGGCTATTTTCGTGATTTTCAACGAATGTCTCATATTCACGAATTTTTATAAACATTTTCCACACATCGCGCAGAATCGGCAAAGTACTCATCGTGTACAGAATTTCATGCAGATTCCGAATCTGCAAAAACATTGACAATACTTAGTAGATATTTATATTTAAAAAATTATTTATATGAAAAAATGGGTCGTCATCAAAATAGATAAAGTGATGCCATTTGCTTCTCCCATGCTTTAGTATATCGTGGTATTTATTTAATGATAGCATTTAGTGTCCCCAAATTCTGAAAAAAATTTGAGTGAATATGGTTGAGGTTGAAGGAAGTTATGATTTTCTGAATAAAATCGGTCACTAAAAAGTTCTAAAATCAATATCTCGAGAAGTACGGTATATAAAAATGGTCTGATGCCCTGAAAAATTTTCTTTTACTTAGAGTAACATAAGATTAATTTCAGAGATTTTTAGAAAATTTCTGACTTTACCGGTACCAGGGTCTCGACTAAAATGTTAGTTCTCTCATAGAACACGTGTTATACATCGACCATAAAGTTCCCGTGACCACTGTTTTAGGATAGTCATATAGCGATGGCTAAAGCGCTAGTAATTATTTTCCTCGCATGAACCAAACCAGGTTCGCATATGTTTCATCCCTGTCCAACCCGTCGCATGTGCGCAGTCTCACCGGAGTGGGATGCCCCTCGATGTCGGAGTCGACGCGACGAAGGGAGAGGATCTGGTCGCGAGTGAGTAGACCGGCCTCGTGCCACGCAGCGTAGAGGATGGGACAGGCATGGCCCTGAAGGAGGGAAATTGTTTTTTTTTAAATTTCATTATTTTATTATTCCTCCACACCATGTTGCTATAGCAGGAAATTTTCAGTGAAAGTAACAACACGAATTCAACGTTTACTGTTCAAGTATGGGGTAAATAGCATCACGGCGGATTATCAGTAACAACGAATTCGATTTATTAGGTTGGAAAGTTCTGAGCCATTTGGATTAATTGGATTATTATCATATGGATTATTTGGAGCAACAGAGAATTCAATTTAGTTCCTGAATTTCAGTATATGACAGCAGCGCGGCAGCGAAGCACCGGGCCGAAAATAACCAATCCATGAAAAAATGTAGATATTCACCTTGGAGAGCACGAAGCGGTCCGCGGACGCGTGCTTGGGCTGCTCCACGGAGTAGCTGCAAAGCAAATTTTTGCCAATTCATAGATGTGCCAACGACCCGGATTCAGACTAGTCAGTAAATTTAGTAGTCGAAATTCCGCTAATTCCCATAAGGCGGCAAGTATTCCGTTGAGCCCCATCAAAGAATTGAGAAATCCGATAAAACACGGAAGTCCGTTCCGAGGATTCATGGCCAGTCGACGTACCGCATCTCGGAGAAGAAGAGCGTGGAGAGCACCTCTGCCGCGGAAGTGGACGAAGTCGGGTGGCCACTGCAAAGGATTACTGTAGATTTATTGATCGATTCCTTCATCCAGGTCACTCAATTATAGTGCGTAGCAAAGGACATGGTAGGAGTATTCATTGATTGAATTCCCTTATTATTCACGATACTCAATTTCATGGTGTGCGGTCGGGAACGACTTATGGAACGTTTTTCGTCCTTGTGCACCGGCGAGTCATTCTCTCTCGCACATCATAGACGACCGGTCAAATGAGAGAACAGGCGAAAGTCAGTCCATAAGTCGTTCCCTAGTGTGCGGGCAACCTTGATTCCGGGGCTGAATACTCGACCATGTTGGTGGTCATTACAGCTACACTATGATTCATTCCATCGTTCACCCGTTCGAACTTCCCTAATGCATGGGTAGAGTGTAGTGTACCAATATCAGAGCAATTCGTGTAGTTCTTTTCATGCGATAACCGCTCCGCGGAGATTAGACGAACGACAAACATAGTTCAAAAGGGTCATCAAATTTAACCTCACCGACCCGCTTTTCGGTCCCAAAATCGGCCCACACCGACCCGCCCTGGAGTGGAAAATCACTCAAAAAGATCTCATTTCAAAATGTTTTCGCACCGACCCGCATTTGACCCCCGGCTGCATCACCTTTTGAACTATGACGACAAATGCACTAATTGCACCGATAAGGGAACCCTGGTAGAGTGGCTCTTTCAATTGTTAATGGTTTATCAAAGAGGGAAGCCTTAGATCACTTTCCATATAAATTGCAATCTTATCAATTACCAGTGGAACATCGAACCACATACATCTCCCCACCTCCCATTGGCTATCACCCGAGTGCTTGTTTTGATCGAATCACCGACAATCAGCCGTTTCCCCTGATTAAGGGTAAACCTCATGCGAAAAAGTAGATTACGGTATACACATCCCTGATTCAAGAGTTCAAATGATACTACTCAAAGCGACCTCACTACTCTTGGGTTCCAAAATATGGCCCCATGTACACGTCCCGAGGTTGAAAAGTGATTTTACTTTCCTGCCGACCCCGGTTGCATCACTGCTAGAACTACGTCCCTGATTCAGGCGGAAACTGTAGATTACGGTATGCCCTTCCCTGACTCAGGATTTCAAATTTACCTCTTGCTCGCGCAGGTCATCTCGATGGCCGAGACGCGCATGCGGTTCGCCGCATCCTCCAACTGTTCACGGGTGTAGCTAGACATTCTCTCCCTGAATCAGGCTCTTTATTTTCAAATTTAAATTTGGCGGGAATTATGAAATGGCGCGAATCCAGAGATTTGTCGTTCGTCGTTCGGCCGGTAAAGTGGAAAGTTCACGGAGCAGAAAACAAACAAAGAGTGGGCTCTCGGTGGGGAAAGAAGAAGAGAAGAAACACAAATTACGTGGCAAAGGCCGCATAGAAACACTTTCTGACTAAACTACGGAACCAAGCGTATGCTAGCGCGATTGTGGTGTTCACCAAAACTGCGCAAGCACTATTTAAGATATAGGAAGAGCGGACTCGCGGCGGGGAAAGAAGAGGAGGAACATCACAAATTGCGTGGCAAAGGCCGAACAGAAACACTTTCTTGCAGAGTTTCCGAAGGTCGGCGAGGCAGAAATCGCCGTGCCAAGGTTACCGGGGAGTGAAATGTCGAGATAACACGGCGAGTGACCGTGTCGTTCCAATCTTTCGTCGACAAACGCGTGGCAAACGTGGAGAGGGGGAAGAGACAGACAGAATCGTCCGAGGCGATACTACGCATGGCCCCATTACATCGGTTCAATGTCCCGCCGAATAGATACCAGATTGATAAGAAGAAAAAGGAATCAGTAAGAAATAAGTGCATTTCTCATTCGTCCGATTCCTTCGGTGCGGTTTTCCTTGACAGAGGAGAGAGAGGGAGACCACCGCTCTGAAGGATCTAGACGAATGGGAAATGCCCTTCTGCCCTAATGATAAGATAAAATGGACGGGCGAACATTCTCTACATCGATCGGGGCTACTCTGCCGTCCCGGCTGCCAAGAGAGAGTGATGTTCTTCGTTCGCACTCTTCTCTCACCCTGCCTGTCCTAACAAAATACAGAGGACGCATGTGGCACGAACCAGAATCATCGCGAATTTCGTAGACACAGCGGGTAAAAATGTACTAGAAGCAAGGAGAAAAAGGGGGAAATGTGGACTAACACAGACAAAACAAAGCGTGGCAAGAGAGGAGTAAGTAGATCAAAGGAAGAAGCGCTGTTAGAGAATGGTGAGAGAGCACTGATTTATAGGAGAGAGCTGACCAATCCCACCGGCAGCCTAACAGTTCATGAGAAAATACGGACAGACGGAAACAAACTCCCAGCACAAAGCACAATCATCACGCATTTCGTAGACACAACAGGGTAAAAACGCACTACAAACGGGGGAAAACAAGCGAAGAGCGGCCTACTCCAGACAGCGACAATGCTAAATGCAAGAGGAAGGGAGAAAGAGAAAGAGGGGGGGGGAGGGAAAGAGCGAGTAAGTAGATCAAAGGAAGCGCCCCGAAACGGCAAACGTGCAGAAAAATGTCAGCAATCATTGTTGCGCACCGCCGACTGCGCCGCGGAAATTCTACCGTAATTTTAGTACGGTAATTGCGGCGGAGCATAAACGCGAGCAGAAAACATATTTTTCTTGTATTTATCATTTTTCGCAGTAGAATAGTAACGCATTTGATGTTGTTCGGTGCATTTTCTCTTGTCAAGCGTCCTTGTTTGGTTGTGTACTCTCCCGGCATTGTGCCTGTATTTGCACAGTTTATCCGACCATGTTAAAAATGATGAAATGTACGAGTTGGCAAAGATTGCAAGGCGAAGCTCTTTATAAGCGAGTACAATAGTTAAAATACAAGTATGAGCATACGAGAAGGTGAATAGGTTCCCTAATGAGTGCATTTAGTATACTTGTCATTCGTCCTACTTCCACTGACCCATTGTCTTTCGCAACGAAGAAACAACAGCTCCTGTGGAGGTTAGATGAATGACAATGGACTATACGCACTGTTCAGGAAACATTACAGGCAGAGACCACGAAATGAATATTTATCGAATTGCAAAGTGCATTCTCCTTCTCTAATTCTTTCCAAGCGGTTGTCTCTCACAGCGCATAGACAACCGCTCTCAATCAACTGGAGAAAGAGAATGTATTTCGATATTCATATAAAAATTGTTGTCCATTACTGCTTGTCTTTCTCACTGACTCAAAGCGATAAACATTACATTAAATTCGATTCAAATTCATTTCGAAGTCTCTAACTACAGATGAACACTTCATTGGAACTGCATTCCGTCTTCAGCAGTGGGCTTCTTGGTCGTCTCACCCAACTGGGGAACTCTGTATTGAGGACCGAGCTGGATGGTGACTCCATTCACAGTCACTGTTCCCTTGGTCTTCAATTCCTCAGAGACTTCCTTCACCTTGGCAGCCTGCTTCTCCAACATCTGAAATACAGCCAATAGCTAATTGTAAGGTTTCTGAATCTGTAAAAACTGCAATTCTACTAACCAATCCACTGACAACTAAGTTTTCTAAATCAGTAGTAAAGTGCACTTCTCATTCGTCTGATCCCCTCGGATCGTTGTCTTTACATGCGATAGACAACCGATCAGAGTAGGCTCTTATCAAGACTAGGGTTCCCTTATCAATGCATTTATAGCATTTGCCATTTGTCTAACATCCTGAGAGCGGTTGCCTACCGCATGAAGAGACGACCGCTCCGAGGAGGTTAGATGAAGGAGAAACGCACCTTGCCACCGATTTGGAAATGCTACATCTAACAATAAGCAAACCGCATCAATGTCAATAAAAGTTTCTAAATCGACATTAAAGTGCATTTCTCGTTCATTTATTCCACTCGGAGCCGCTGTCCATCAAACGTAGAGACTCGTTCCGCGGAAATTTGAAGAATGCCAATGCACTTTACACCCGATTTAGAAGACCAAATGTCAAAATTTGGGAAACAACATCTAAACGCGAATAAGTGCACTAAACACACCTTGCTCATCGTAGGGAACTCCCTGTGCATGGCGTCCTTTCCTTCTTTCGAGAGGGCCATGTAGCCTTGAAGGGACTTCACATTCTGCAATGGAGATGATTACAACCTCATCCCAAGCAGGGGTTCTAAATCGGCAAATTTACTGTCATTATTCGCCACAGAGCAGTTGTCTATAAGGGAGAGAGACAACAGCGCTCCGGGGAGGAATTATGACAAATTTACCGATTTGGAACCCCTAGTCTCAAGCTGGACAAAAGGAATGAAAGAAAACTCACAATCTTGGTCAACCAGAGGAGTGCTTCCAGGAAGGCATCCCTGTTCAACTGAAAGAGGAGATTGAGAATCTGAGCGACAAGTGCGCAAAGAACATTTGCGCCACAATGGTGAAATGGACACATGCGCCATAATTGCCATGATAATCAAGGTGCATCTGTCCATTTCACTGTTATGGCGCAAATGTCCGCTAGTCTTTACAAGCTGTCAATCTCAACTCACATCGACCATGTACATCTTCACTTCCTTAGGCAGTCCCCTCACGCGCTCTTGCATGTCCTTCATCCATGCCTGGGCCTTGGCCTCCTGTAAAGCTAATACCATAGTCGCACTGGTACTCAGGAAATTGACTCCTTAGCGGCATAACCTGCCAGTAAGACAAACAAGGGGTTCTAAATTGGTAATTTTACCGTCATTCTTCTCCGCAGCAATTGTTTCTATCGTGGTGAGACAACATCGCTAGGGAGAAGAATGACGACTTAGTTACCGATTAGAACCTCTAAATCTTACTTTCATGAGGTGGACAAAGTGTTAGAGAATGGTGATAGTTAGGTATAAGGTTGGCAGTTTGACTAAGTTTTCGGATATGTTTCACAGCTCTTATAAATTCAATATATGTAGCCACGGTGAAACATATCCGAAAACCTAGTCGAACTGCCAACCATATTAGGTACCTTCTCTTCAGGGTTGGAGAGCATCTTCTGCAGCCTGTCTGGATGGGCAATCTAAACGAGAAAAAAATCAAAGTTTCCCTAGTCATCATTCATTTTTGTTCCATTCTTAGAAAAGACAACTGTAACCAAATATAATACGGTGTCGCTATCAGCGACTTTAGTGCAATTGTCATTCGTAGGGAACGACTCACTGACCGTGTTTCGTCCATGCGAACCGGTCAGTCATTCTCTCTCGTTCGTCATAGATGACCGGTCGGATAAAGCACAGAGAAAAATCAGTCCAAAAGTCGTTCACTAGTGATTCGTCTAATATCGAGAAGCAGCTGTCTATCTCATCTGATAGACAACGAATGACAATTGCACTAAGGTCACCGATAGCGACTCCCTAAGTCAAAGAAAAAACCACTAACGAGGTCCTTCATTGCTTCCGGGTCGCCTGCGATGTCGAAGGACACTTGAAGGAGCTGAAATATATGAATTATCAAGGTCATGCACTGGGTACTTACAAGGGTTTGGAAAGCAAGCAGAAGTGCATTTTCCTGACGTATGATTTCCTCGGAACGGTTGTCCACAACATTAGCGAGACAACTGCTCCGAGGGAATTAGATGACAGAATAGTGCACTTCTGCATGCTTTTCCGACTCTAGTGCTTACGTTTGCCAGATCTTCCCCATTCCATGTCTTCAAGACCTCCTTGAAGCTCTCGAACTCAGATGGCTTCTGGCCCTCCTGAAAATTAACATGTTTCATTCTTCCGTCAGGCGATGTTTCTCAAGTTAAGAATAGAAACAGAAATATGCCCTCGGTCTCCATTCAAAACATTGTCATCTAATTGCAGCATGCTTTCCCAGCAAGGCCTCGTTCCCAGAGCCCATTTCCAGAATAGGGTTTCCATATCGTTGAAAAGCGCATGTCTCATTCATCTAGTCTCTTCGTATCAATTTCCTATCCAACATAAAGATAACTACTCCGCGGAGTCTAGACGAAGTGAAGTGCACTTTTATCATATTTGAAAAGACCCCACGCATAACTAACCGATGCCTGTTGAAGTGGAGCAGCGTAGACGGCGGCTGCGAGCAGCACGGAGACGAGTGTGATACGGTACATGACTGGTGGTTCTGAAATTGTCCAATTGGCTTATTGTTCGACGTTTTTCCCCAATACATCACAAACATGCGAATCACAACTCAAAATGTGAGAATCGGCTCGCACTGGTAACGAAATACTTAGGAAAAACTGCCTTTTAGGAACAAGACAGATCTTTTCCACTACGGCATGTTTAAGATGTCGCGTTCCTTGATGCCAGTTCTTAAGTGTCACGTTGCCGTTCACCATATGTTGCGGGATCTCTTCCACTACACAATTACAACACGTGTACAGCGATCACAGAGACGATGGTTCCTAATGACTCATCACGATTCTTAGATCGGTGGTCTACGGCGCGACGCACTATTCTGACTAGTCCGGGTTCGACCCCGTCTCCTGCACAAGCAAGGCGTCATCCCTTTGCGGGTCGGCATTTGACGATTAACCCACGGAGAAAAGTATTGGAACGCTAGGGCTCATAAAAGATTGGCCTAGCAGTCTGAACGGCAGAACCACTATCCAACTACGGATACCCTCTGAATATCGGAATCAAGCAGTAAAAATCACAGCCTTCATTGTGCTTTCTAAGAATGAACACAGTCATGGATAGATGAGTCGTTGCTACGCGATCAATTTCATGATGAAAATACAGTGACCACGCAAAATCGAGGGCACAATGATCTTCCGGGTTCTCCTATGGATGTTTTGTTAGAGAACTGAAGGTAATAAATAGAAGAATGATGTTCCTCAATCTTCTTAACAAATTCTGATCGTCGTATCAATGCAAATAAACAAGAGTGGTAGACAGCGCCGATTGTACAGTACTGACAATGAGTAACGTTGTGATATGAGGATAAAGAATGCTCTCTGAGGAAAACAATGTTGAAGACTCATCTTATGCGTTGGAGTTCTCAATCATGCAGAAATGAACAATAGTGTGATAAGAGGATGAGGGGAATGATGAAAGTAATACATTGTTTAGAGTATGGAGAATGATTGTCGTGAGAGGACCGACACACGGTTGATACTGATTGAGGTATACTTCAGGGAGAATACTGGAGAAGAAGAGACGACTCTTCCTATAAGTTGGAGATCTCAATCGTACAGCAATAAACAATAAGTGTGATACGAGGAAAAAGAATGGTCTCGATGAAAACAATGTCTGAAGAGACTCATCTGATACGTTGGAGATCTTAATCGTTCAATAGTGTGATATGCGGATGAAGGGGAATGATTGCTGTGAGAGGAATTGTACATAGACTCATTGAGGAGGAATCTTCAGGAAGAATACTGGAGAACATGAACGATAAGAGTTGAAATGCAAGAGAGGAGTTTTTGTGAACTACAGTCTTAGCAGAGGATGGAAGGACATCTCCAAGCGAGAATTCGAGGGAAGTATCAAACGCTGTGGAAGACTGCATCAAGGATATCGAATAAGATGAACTGTAGAGTTGATATAAGGAAGTCGAAAATAAAAAATAATCCCTAAAGTGAAATGCCGTTTTGGTGCGCACTCTCCATTTCCCTTATCTCTAGCGCGCAGACAAAAACGTCTGCACGCGAGAGATAAGGGAAAATGGAGAGTGCAACCAAAACGGCATTTCACTTTCTGTAGTCATTATTTTTGACTTTCTTAGATTCTGCA
>JACMIF010002393.1:0-18278 GCA_014805445.1 Diplogasteroides magnus | reverse complement strand
ACGACGTTCATAGGGGTGCCCATACCTACTTCCAGGAAAAAAATCAGAATTTAATTCAAAAGTTTTCCACCCGGTTCCGCCCTAGCTTCAGTTGAAAAAATATCGTATCTTAACGTAATCATCATATCGCATTTTAATTGCGGGCCTTGACGATGATAAAATTGACCATAGAATTTACTCATAAGAACGGGAAGAACGGTTTAAACAATACTAATTGAACTCCAAAATATTTTGCTTTCCCTAACCATAACTCAAAGGGTCTATTTTTAGATATCTTCAAAGACAACGAGGGACCGAATATTATCCGAAGTGGCATGTCATGGTGATACAGCTCACGACAATATAGTTAAGTTCTACGACAGCTTCTGCGAGAAGAATGTTTGGTAGGCATAACTCTTCAATTGATATTTAAATTCATTGCTTCTTTAGGTACCTAGTGATGGAGTTATGTAAAGAAGGCTCTCTTCGCGATTATATAAGAAGAAAAAGACGAATGTCGGAAAGTCTCGGTAATCTGCAACAACAAGAATTCATTTATTTTATTTCCTCAGCTCGGAGTGTGATGCGTCAGATCATCAGGGCCTTGGAATATCTACACGGAAAGGGACTAGTTCATCGAGATTTGACAGCCGGAAACATTCTCATTTCCCGATTTCGATCCACAGGAGAACCCATTATTGTATGTAATTTCAATTTTTTGCAAAGATAATTTTTTGCAGAAATTATGTGATTTCGGACTATCAAAGGTAATGAAAGGCAGAGGTGCTCACACTGTGGTAGGAACACCAGGATACATGGCACCGTTAGTAGATTTTGTGTTGCTAAAATGATTTCGCTGCTATTCAGCAACGTTGCTAATCGTGAGAAATATGGGCGCGAAGTGGACGTCCATTCGCTGGGATGTGTGCTATATGTGATGTTGACAGGAAAGGAACCCGAATCGAACGGACAATTGCCGGGGTATGCAAGTGACACTAGGCATCGCATTTCGGAAAATAAGTGCATCATTTGTCGTCTCTTCGGGTACCTGTTCTCTTTCATTGTTAGAGACAACATCTTACTGAAGAGTAGGACGACAAATGATGCACTTATTTTCGGAAATGCGATAAGTGACACCCAATATATATTACATGAGAAGGTTTAGGTTGAATCAACTCCATAGTGGTGCAGCAGATCTCATAGAAAGAATGACGGATCCACGACAGAGAATGTCACTCGAAGGTTTGAAATGCTTTCGCGAAATACTAGTGATATCTGAATCGGGGTGATTCAAACAAACGACCGTCAATGTGCAAAAACTACCGTATGTCAACCACCAAAATGATGAACAGTTTTCTAACGTGATATTACATGCATTATATACTAGAGTTTCTAAAACGTAGTATATTGCATTCGTCTGCTGTCCAAATCTCATGAGTGAGACAACTACCCTTAGTGAATTAGACAGCAGCAGAATGTAATCTACTACCGGTTTAGAAATCCTTTGTACATACACGTTTTATTCATGAAGAACATGATTTTCATACATTTCAAAGCGTAATCCAATGTTTTGTACAAGTAATTGGAAGCCATCGCCGATTCAAAATATTTCATGATTTGTTTTCAGACATAACTTCCTCTGAATTCATGAGTGAACCAGCTGCTCGATCGAAATCTAGGGATCGCAGGTCTAACGATGCTCGGCCTTCTGGGTGAGAAAACAAGTATTTACTCGCTGTTTTTAAAGAAGACGCTGTTTTTAGTGGTAACCAGGCGCTGTTAGTGGATGAAAATCGGAGAAGACCTCCATTATCGGATCGTAAGCAGGTATTGAATGAGAAGAATGTAATGCCTCCCGCATCATCGAGGAGACATTCTTCAGTGTCCAGAACGCAAGCAGTGAGATTTATTGTATTAATATTGTTCCGTTAACAAAAAAAAACTCATTTACACAATAGTCCGATTTGAATGAGCTATTGGTATTTACGAGATTTTGCGTCTATTTTAATGATTGAATTTAGACTGTCACCAATCAATCAGATCCATGGCCCCTTCGCATTGAGAGACTTGATGGTTCGTTTTCATCATCGCTGCTTACATTTTAGCGGTATTTTCTATCACGGGACCTCTCCAATAGGGTGCCCGGTGAAATTCAAAGTCGATTGAAACTCTGTGTTCATTCACTGGTGGCAACGATAAATAAACCACTGAATTTTGAAAAAGCAATCGACCTCTTGACGATTCTTTTTTCAATTTTTTAAAATTTGAATAGATTCAATTCATTTCAAATTGAAACTTAATAAGAAAAAAACTTATAACTGGCCATAACCAGCTAATTTTCAGGCAAAAACTCGAAATTGTCGAATTATGCGTTGTTTGTGCGAGGAAGAGAAGCTGTTTTGGAGAAAGATGAACAGGAAGTGTTGATGGTGAGAGTAGAGGGATCTCAACAAGAAGTACGTTTTTCCTATAATTAACGGTAATATTAGTTTGTGGCAAAATTTTTTATTCCTTTCTTTGAAAAATCATATTTTGACCAGTCAAATTAGAATTATGCGTTCACTAAATTTATTTTGCAGTTGGGTATCTTCTCCTGTGGACATGCAAGCAAAGGTCGCCCGTGTTTCTTGTGCACTAAAAAGTATTCCATGGACCATATGCCGTCTTCTACGTTGGAACTATACAAGAAAGTTAGTGATTGTGCTTCATCTTATCAATAAAACATAAATTTTAAGGTAATTTATCTTGTGGAAGAAATACGATCGAAGACGGCGAAGATCATATATGACAGATGTACCCTGTGCCCAGAAGGTGTTGTCCGATTAATGGAGAATGGAGACCTCAGGATACATGACCTCGATCAAGGTGATTAACAGGGGTTCAAAAACGGCAAAATTGCCGTCATTCCTCTCCGCCTATGAGGGACAGCGTGGCGGAGAAGAATGACGACAAATTTACCGTTTTTAACCCCTAGTTATTAATATTTTTAAAAATTCTATTTATTTATTTTTCTCATTGTCAGATCGCAAATATGGAATAAAAGCAGGAACTGACGTAGTAATGGAAGGAGATTTTCGCAACCCTACTTCCGCCCTTACAAAAAGTTTGACACTCCCTTTATAAATAAAATGAGCAAATTCATTTAAGGTAGCATGGCAGATGAAGTAAGAACAATCAGAACCTTCATGGTAGACACCGAGAAAAGTTTGGAAAGAATCAAGGCGAACTTTCCTTTTGGGGGTGGAAAATCAAAGTTGGTCTCCTTCTTTGTCTCAAATTAGTTAACTTATCTTAAGATCTCACCAAGAACACAGCGCGGATTGTCGCAGCAGGGATGTTTCTCAATCCAACACAGTTCGTACACAATCATTTTTCGTAATGCACATCTGTTTGAAATCACCTCAATGCTTTTCTGCACACAATTTCTTATCATTTTGCATATGAGGCCTTCGTTCCTCAACTAGGATGTCGCATGTTAGTTTGTTAGTGCTACTCCCCTCTCTTCGGTTGTGTGCAGAGAGTATAACTAACTCACTAAAGACTTGCATGCGACTCCCTACCCCAACTTGATCCAAGCGCTTAACGTATTATCGGGACGTGTTAATCGAAATGGCATTCGTTGTTATTTGACGTACTACCTATAATCATCATTATTTTTTTAGAGAACCTCCCGCCAGCCACGAATGGAAACAACGTACGTTATTTTACAACTTATGAATACAAAAGCTGTCAATTTACAGGAGTTCTACTCGTCGTCCATCAAGAGCCCATTCTCTGCAACCATCGAGACCTACCCAGGTATCAAATATGACTTAAAAATCAGCCGAAAACCTTTACTTACACAGAGCTCGTCTAAATACAAATAGCACCTTAATTTCTCTAAGTACATTTTAGCCGCAAGTGATGAGCCACTTTTCCGCACCAGATCCCAAAAGCTTTGCTGGACAAGAAAAACATAAGTACGACATCGTACGAATAGGAAAAATGGTAGGAAAGTACATTGATCGCTAATAATATCGATGAACTAACCACACTTTTCATAGTGCTGAAGAGAAATAGTAATTGTTGAAATTCAGTTGAAAAGGGATATTTTGCGGTTCGAGTGGTTGGTTCAGTGTTAAGTTGACGAGCTGTGAATAAATGATAAAGGAGGATGATATAAGTAACTGTAGATCATGGTGAAGGACAAGAGCAACGGCACGTCGATTCGGGAATCAACGAATACTCCCGGACAGTACATCATCGTAACTGGCAACGATATGAAAGAAAAGAGGTGAGTAACAGACAACCTCTTCGGAGGAACAAATGGTTGTGACAACAATATGATAACCAAGAAGAATGTATTTATATTCACGAATTTATACCTTATTCTCATTCATATGTTTTAGGTTCACTCCGTCAAAGGATCCTCAAATTTCAAGAGAATTAACCGCGATGCTAAACAAATTGATTGATGCGAAGAAGAAATATGCAGACGTGCGGTAAACACAGCGATCACCACCACAGCTATAGATAGCATCATTGTAAAACTGTGTTTGTAAATTTAGTTGTTTACTTCATCCTCAATTATTGAATGTTTTAGCGCTCAGAACGCTTCATTTTAAATGTCCATTCATTTGCTCTATCAACGTATTTTGCCCGCCTTAAATAACTCATAAGCGGTCCCCATCTAGGAAGTACGGTAATTTTTTTTGTCTTGCGTCTATGTTAATTCAACCCTCTCTCATTGCGTCTCATTTATTGATCTTCCCGCTACAGTATCCACTGAACATTGTGTTGATGCTTCATGTTTTACATCTCTTTTAAAAATAATGGCTTTCGGATTTATATGTAGTTTTTGACGCGTAACAACACTAGGAGTATGACAAAATAGCAACGACAAAATCGCCAACGACAAAATCGCCAAAAACGAAAATATATTCTAACTCAAAGCAGAATTGGTTCCGAAACATCTCAGACATATATGTTGTAGCCTGAACGACGACGAGTCTAATGATACCTGGATTGTCGCATAAAGTTCGCTCTATGCCGGGTTATAATTCATTTTCCTTTGTGGCGATTTTGTCGTCGACCATTTTGTCGTCGAAATAGTTACGTCCAATGTGCCACTGTAATTTTATTACGAAATGATACCTGGCGCTGTCTTTTGATAATTGAATAGGATTAGGAAAGAACTCTCTTCCTACCCCGGGAGTCCATCATGCGAAGTCTAGATAACGAATGAGGACAAGTGGAAGTTGGTCTTGATCGAAATTTTTTTGGCGATTTTGTCGTTGCTATTTTGTCATACCCCCACAACACTACGTTGCCAGAATAGTTGACATGGAAAGTCCTTTACGGCTTCAATTAATGAAAACAATCAAATGTGAACTACAAAATCTCATGAAGCATATGCGATACATACCACATATTGTGTCTTTTTTCTGCATACCAATGCTCCTGGAGCTCATCATCAAATTGATGGCATCTATGCATTAATAGTCCGGGAAAATTTGTTAGATACACTTCTAGGCATAGAAAGTCTATTTTGCTGGAACGATGATTTAAAAAAAATTTATTATGAAAGTTAAAATTGGGAGAAAGGGTCATGAGAGTAAAGAACAACAGAAGAAGAACAAGGGAATGGGAAAATCAACCTATCTTGATGTCTTCCTTTTTAATCACGTTTTTGTGACGAAGTCGGAGCAAAAGTGTAGAGACAACTAAAAGTTGGGTGCACTGACTCATATAGACAAAGAATAGTCAGAAGAACGAGTGAGAGACAGAAGCGCCGTGGAAATTTACGCCGTAATGATGATGACAACGATGGCACCTCATTATTACGGCGCAGATGTCCATGGCGCTCGAATCTTTCATCCGAGAAGAACAGTGTGATGACAATTTTTCCCAGGCCCAAATGCACTATGATCTGAACTTCTTTTCTGACAGCGATACCAAAAACATCATAAAGCATTTCTGCCATCAACTTGTCAACGTAATGGTAAAGGACGGGAAAGTCCTATTGTTCCCAGTGTTGGTGAAAATATGTCCTAATCAAAATCGAACTCAATAGTGCACTGAAAACTTTATTTCGTCCTTCCGTTTACACAGCCTCGTAGTCAATCTCAGCTTCAAACGGCATTCCAGGCGCAATATACGCCCTATAGCTGAAATTATAGGCAGCGTGTAATGTATCCACTATACATGGTCACGTACCCAACCACGTTAGATTTAGAAATAATCTCGGTTCCTTGGTGCTTCTCGCAGCAGAAGCTGCAATTGTTGATAAGTTTTTTTTTAATACTGCACATTGGGGTTCCCTTATCAGTGCATTTATTGCATTTGTCGGTCGTCTGACCTCTGCGGAACGGTTGTCGCTTCATTCGATATACAATAGCTCCGTGGAGGTTAGACAAATGTACAAAATGCATTGATATAGGGAACTCTACTGCGCAATGCGCTTACAGTTTTCCTCCAGTGGTGAGATCGGGACCATCATTCAATTCAACCGCATTGAAGGGACAATGGGAGAAACACCCCATTTGGCCGTATGCCGCATACAACTAAACATGAGCTTACGAAAATTTAGAATAAAAAATAAATTAACCTTCTTGATTGTGATCTTGATCTTCTTTCCTGTAGGAACCTGAAAAAGAAGCGATTATTGTTTAAACGAGCAAATGACAAACCCTGATTATCTTTGACTTGTCATGAGCGAACATTTGCCAGTTGCTCAAATTTCCGGATGTGTAGAGAGGCTTGAAAACAATAAAAATATTGTTTCAACAATCACTAAATGCATACCGCATCGTATTTTTGCTCGTAGCGGGTTTTACAAGGCACCTAAATTTATTTTTGTATGAGGTGGTTGAGATGGTTGGGCTAACTTTTTCACTAATTGTCATGGAGGAAACTTCCTTTTGGCACAGTTGACCCTCGAAGAAGGAAGGGCAAACGCATCTATTTATGTGTTCAACCCAATGCTTCAAGGCAAAAATCAAACTTGGTGCAGTCATTGAAGATCTGATAACCTCCGTTTTGGCATGCAAGTTTGGTAGTGCAACCAGCTGAATTGGAATTAATTGTGCATTACGGATGGAAGAGAGTGTTATTGAACGTTATTGACAACCGTCCGTTTCTAGCCGTCTAATTTCATTCCTAGCGGTCGTCACTTATTACACTTCGCAGCGAAGAACGCTAGGAATAAAGTTAGACTGCGGGAAATGAACGGCTGTCAATAACGTTACATAATGCGATCTCTACTGCTCACCACTGCAATCATAATAAGTATTGTTCATCTTGAAATCGGCAAAGTCGAGAATGCGTCTCTAAAATGGGATACTCAACGGTACAGTACCAAGTCACTCGCCTGTCCGATTGCGCTCATATACTTACTATCTTTCGTCAATATAGTAGGCTCTCCGGCTTTTCGGGCAAAATCTTCTGAATTAATTCTTCTCATTCTTAGATAGATATATGAATTTTTACGCTCATCAAACAAGTAATTATGGGAACGGAGAGAAAAGTAAAATTATTATGACAGATAGTGAATAGCACAGCAATCTCATCTTTGCCCATGAAGAGTAATGAAAAGCCTTACCTGGCGCGTAGTGCATAATGCTTCCATAGTCATAAAGCATTCCAAGGTTGTCGTTTTTATCGTCATCCATCTACAGAGATCTAGAGTGGGTATTATGAGCAATTCTAACTAGGGTTCTCTTATCAGAGCAGTTATTGACAGTCGCTAATTTCACGCCTTCTCACTTCATTCCTTGCGATCGGTTTTGAGATGTAGAGACGACCGAGCTATGAAAGACGCAGAAGACGAAATGATTGCACTTTCTGCCGGCTGTCAATAACTGCTCTGATAAGAAAACCCTGATTCTATTAGGGTGGTCCCAAAGTCCTTGCCGATTTTTCATTTTTAAAATATCTCAATGCGAACTCGGTTCTATTACCAAATAACTATTGCATAAATAAGTTCAGGTCCACATGTGTTTAAGTTAAGAGGGAGATGACGTCATTCATTCAGATGACCTCACAGCAGTCGATTTTTCCAATTTTACCCCAAAAACCGATTTTTCGCCATAACTCTTTGAGAAGTGATCGTAAAATCGATGTTAGATATTCTAAAAATAGGATATTATTTCCCTAAGAAACCAGCATTGTTAGGGCGCAGGATCTCATCCCACAAAAAAGTTGTGACCAGGAAACCGAAGATTTTCGAAACTTTTTGTTTTGATCGGAGCGGCACCATTCTTGGCATGAATGTAGATCATTACAGAATAAAATTTTTGGTGTATAGCACACCATTTTGCATTAGTTCATTCCAAAGTTATAACAAAAGTTATGGTCTTCGCGGACCAAAAATTACGTTTTTGACCATAACTTCGGAATGAACTAATGCAAAATGATGTGCTATACACCAAAAATTTTCTTTTGTAATTCTCTACATTCCTGCCAAGAATGGTGCCTCTCCGATCAAAACAAAAAGTTTCGAAAATCTTCGGTTTTCTGGTAACATCTTTTTTGTGGGATGAGTACCTGAGCCCTAAGAATGCTGGTTTCTTCGGGAAATAATATCCTATTTTTAGAATATCTAACATTGATTTTACGATCACTTCTAAAGGAGTTATGGCGAAAAATCAATTTTTGGGGGTAAAATTGGTGTTGGGAAATCGACTGCTGTGAGGTCATCTGAATGAATGACGTCATCTCCCTCTTAACTTAAACACATGTGGACCTGAACGTATTTATGCAATAGTTGTTTGGTAATAGAACTAAGTTCGCTTTGAGATATTTTGCAAAAATTAGAAATCGGCAAGGACTTTGGGACCACCCTAATAACCTCCCCATTCTAACATCTACAGACGACCGCTCGGAGGAGAACGGGGAGGCTAGAATTGCTCAAGACTCCCATTTTCTCACATGCTCGCATCCAGATCCAATGGACAATCGTTGAAACTCCATTGGATTCTCTCCACTTCTTTTGACTGATATTCGGTGCTACTCGCTTGTTGCGAGACTTCTGATAGACTAAATACACCACTAAAATTGTTTTCCATTACATTTTTCGTCGCATCGAATTCCTTCAGTTGCGCATCACCAAGAACGATGTCGCCCTGGAAAGATTCATTTTGAGACACGTCTACACGTTTCCATCCGGGTGAAAGACAAATGAGCCATGGATATTTGTGACATTATTGTGAAATGGACGTTTGGCCTTTATAGTGATGAAAACCATTTCACCGTTCCGGCGGAAATTACCATGGCTCACTTAATTATTACCCTATCATCCCTCACCCCGTACAGATAATCCGAGATTTCACGATTGATCTCAAATACAGAAGGACTTGCGATCACATCTCCTTCTGTAAACTTCTTTGCATCAGCTATGCGTTTCTGAAAATGTATGATAAAATGCAGATAAAAAGAATCGATGATTTTACTTGGAGCTTTTGATCGATAATCGGCGCATCATCTTTGACAATGGAAGAAGCGTCGGAAAGTTCACTCAGGAGCTGTGATTGGAGTCTTGAAATACGTTTTGAGTTAGCTAACCTGTTTAGATTTCTCAAAATTTTCTCTTTCTGATGGAAATAAGGCAAGTAGTTTCTCTAGTCCTTTCTTCTCCACTTCTCCCTGTCCTAACTCAATTAGCTAAAATTTGATGACTTTTTCCGATAAATATCGAACCTTTTTATAAACGGTTGGCACAAACGGTAGTTTCTCGTCGCTCTTGGTTTCGCGAATCAAATTCTGCGTAATCGCTAAATTGTATAATGCAATCATGGTGTAACGATCGGATCTCACCTTCCTCTTCGCGAATTTTGATATCCTCTGGCTGAAATTGGTTTACGTTCTAAAAAATACTTTCCGTCAATCCTCCTGGAGCATATGCGTAGTCTTCGCAGAGTGAATTCCGGGGTTCATTCCGCCTCTCTGCGCTCTTTATAGCGCGGTCGTCCCTGACGCATTGAGACGACAGCGCGAGAGAGAGCACAGAGGGGAAGAATGCACTTTGGGATTTACTCTGCCAACACCGGTATGCACTATAATAAGATGAAGAGTCATATTAATTTATGAACTATTTCAGTAGCTATTTCTTACCGTGGCAAGTGCCTTAAAAACGCAAACTCCAAGTACTACCGCAAGAATGGATGTCAAGTGCATTCTGTAACAGAGATATACGCTTGGATAAGAATCAGGAGGCGGCGACAAAGGCCAAAGTCCGTACGGTGTAAATTTTTATGCAAAATGAATAAATAATGCGAATCGGAAGATGAACCGAAGTAGGGATGATGTCTATTCTCGAAATATTCCTCTTTAAATACTCGAGCTTTAGAACAGCTTGCATTATTGTTCTGATCGTTTGGAATCTGTATTAGATTGTGTTGAATGTGGAACATTGTTCAATTGAATGGGAAGCCTTCGTCATTTCGAAGGAAATTCTCCGTTGCAGAATAATAACTGTTTCCGGAACCGTTCAATGAAAGAAAATACGGAATGAGAATGTTTTATATTAGGTGGGCAATTAAGGATTTGTCTCCAAGTCCTAACAGCGTTGAAAAGGAGTTCAGAGAGTATACGAGAGCCGATTCAAAGTCTTTAGTAACAGGTACTAATGCAATTCATTCATAGCGAAATGAAGTAAGAAAACAAAATGAATAAAATAATTGACAAACAAATTTGGGTCCAATATTGTACATGTTGCAAGGGCAAACGGCAAAGAACTGAAATTCCGCAAGATTTTTGTGAAGAATTAAATTGTTTTGTTTGTTGACAACTTGTTTTGTTTTAGCCTAATTTGTTTGTCTATTATTTTATTCATTTTTAAATTCTTACTTCATTTCGCAACTATGAATGAATTGCATTAGTATCTGTCACTAGAGACTTTGAATCGTCTCTCGTATACTCTCTGAACTCCTTTTCAACGCTGTTGGGACTTGGAGACAAATCCTTAGTTGCCAACCTAATATAAAACATTCTCATTCCGCATTTTCTGTCATTGAACGGTTCCGGAAACAGTTATTATTCTGCAACGGAGAATTTCCTTCGAAATGACGAAGGCTTCCCATTCAATTGAACAATGTTCCACATTCAACACAATCTATTACAGATTCTAAACGATCAGAACCCTAATGCAAGCTGTTCCAAAGCTCGAGTATTTAAAGAGGGATATTTCGAGAATAGACATCATCCCGACTTCGGTTCTTCTTCCAATTCGCTTGATTAAATCATTTTACATGGAATCGAAGTCACTTTGGCCTTTTGTCGCCGCCTCCTGATTCGTATCCAGGCGTTTACTTCTGTTACAGAATGCGTTCGACATCCATTCTTGCGGTTGTACTTGGAGTTTACGCTATCACCGCGCTTGCCACGGTAAGAAATAGCTACTGAAAATATATATGAAGTCATGTTATTCTTCAAAGTCAGTGTAGAGTTAGTGCATATGGCCAAGGGATTGCCGAGAAGCCTATTTTCTCTTCAGAATACGGTCCATTTTCAGCCAGACTATATCCAAATTCGCGCCGAGGAAGGTGAGATACGGAATGATGAAGTCAAGATTCGGGATGAATCGGGACAAGGGGCCGCGCCGACAATCGACGAACCGCTCCACGTAAAACCATCGATTATTTTTTTGTTTGAATTTTACCATGTATTTTCAGAAAACCATCGCTGCTGCAAAGAAGTTGTTTATGGAAGCAGACGTGACCGCAAGTCCTTCGATATTCGAGATCAATCGTCAATACTCGGATTTTCTGTACGGGGTGAGGGTTCAAAACGTGTACACAATGTGTATTTCTCAATCTCTAATTTCCGCGGAGCGGTCGTCTCTACTTTCGATAGACAGTAGTCGCTCCGAGTGGATCAGACGATTGAGATATATACTTTTCTGTTCAATAAAGAACCATGATGCTCACTTACCTCAAACTGCTTCCTTCCAGGGCGATATTGTTCTTAGCGATTCACAACTGAAGAACTTGCATGACGCTAAAAACGTACAGTAAACAATTTTGATGTTTCTTTTCGTCCGTTGGGATGCAGGGCAATAACGGACAACGTTTGTCAATTGGATCTGGTTGCGAAGATGTGAGAATTCGACTTTTGCATCCTTAGTAAAATATTGTTTTAGTTGGGAGTAATCGCCCACGAGATCATGCATGCGATGGGAATCGGCCATACACAAGCCAGGTTGAAATGTCACTAAAAGGAAGCAATTTAGCAGAAATTATCGCAGGAAAGACTGTGATAATTACGTCACCTTCAATATGAAAGCGCTTGGAGCAGGAGAATGCGGTCTTTGCAATAAGGTCGACTTAATTTACTTCAGCTATGATGTGCGAAAAATATTTGCAGATGAAGGACGATGAAAGCGATAACTTGGGAATACCCTACGATTATGGAAGCATTATGCACTATGGATCACGTAAGTCGATTCAATCTTCAAAGATAAGAAACAAAACTTGCATGCAAAAATGGAGGCTATCAGGGCGTCAATGACTGCACCAAGTTTGATTTTGATGTTGAAACATTGTATTGAAACACACAAACAGATGCATATGCCCTTCCTTCTTCGAAGGTCAACTGTGCCAAAAGATAGTTTCCTCCATGACAATTAGTGAAAAGGTTAGCCCAACCACATCTACCACCTCACGGTAAAACCTTTTTAGATGCCTGGTAAAACGCGCTACAACAAACTCTACGATGAGGTATACACAACATGATTTTTGCTAACCTGTTTCGTTTTCAAGCGTCTCTATAACTCGGGCAACAAGCATAACCGTCTTATGTACGGTCGGGACAAGCCAAAGATCATCAGGGTCTGTAATTTTCAAATTTGAATAATAGGTAATGGTTTCTTTTTTCAGGCTCCTGAAGGAAAGAGGATCAAGATCACAATCAAGAAGGTTAACCAATTTTTATTATTCTAAAGTTCAGTCAGCCCATATTCAGTTGTATACGTCGAAAATGCCAGAGTGCTACGAACATTGTCACTTCAATGGAGTTAAACTGAATGTTGGTACCGACCTAATCACATCGGGAAAACTGTAAGCGTAATGAGTAGTGAAATGTGAGAACAACATATCAACAACTGCAGCTTCTGTTGCGAGAAACATCAAGGAATCGAGATTATTTCTACATCAAACGTGGTTGGGTACGTGATCATGAAAAATGGATTAATTGCGTTGCTATCTATAATTCAGCTATCGGGCGTTTGCTTCGCCCGGAATGCCATTTGAAGCTGAGATTGATTACGAGGTTGTATAAACGAAAGACGAAATAAAGTTTCCAATGCACTTTTGAATTCGATCTTGTTTAAGACATATTATCGCCAACACTGGGTACAAGGGGACTCTCATGTCATTTATTATTATGTTGACAAGTTGATAGCAGGAATGCTTTATGATGTTTTTGATATCGTTGTCAGAAAAGTACAGATCATGGTGCATTTTGGCCTGGGAAATTAGTTCCCTTCTTTCTCTTGTCCCTAGTTCTCTATCCTTCTCACTATTATTTCCCCTATGGCTCAGTGCACCAAAACCGTCGTTGTTTCTCCACTTTTGAGTCAACTTCGTCAAAAACTTTGAAAGGAAGCGAGAACGACAGGTCGACTGCCCCCCCCCCCACATTACCTCATTTATCCTTTATTACTGTTTTCTATCCAAGAAAAAATTAACAAGTCATGAAACGAAAAATCATGCCAAAAAGTCGAGTCAATTGCTTTGGCACTACACCATCAAGTCGCTGACAATGGAATGGTCAGGACCGGGGCCCGAGGTTTTTGATCCTAATATGTATCATTCGACTGCCCTTGACGAGTGAACAAAAAAACTACCTTTACTTTTACCTAAACGATATCCTGTGTGGAGATATGGAATAAAAACACCGAAATTTTGGTGAAAAATGCAATGTTTGGGATTTTCTACAGCAAGAAGCAGACTTCACTGAGGGACGTGCATACCCGCAACGGAGAGTACTTAAGTAGTACATTGCATAGTATTTTTACTAGACCTACTGGTTCAGGCATAATAATGGGGGTATTTTCAAAAGTGTCACACATTTGACGACTCCGCCCATTTTTATGCCTGAACGAGTAGCTCTAGTAAAAATCCTGTTCAATATACTGCTCAAGTACTCTCCATTGCGGGTATGCATGTCACTCAGTGAAGCCTGCTTCTTGCTGTAGAAATTCCCAAACATTGCACTTTTTACCAAAATTTCGGTATTTATATTCCATATCTTCTTATAGGATATCGTTTAGGTAAAAGTAAAGGTAGTTTTTTGTTCACTCGTCAAGGGCACTCGAAAGATACATATTAGGATCAAAAACCTCGGACCCGGTCCTGACCATTCCATTGTGAGACAAGAAGGGAAGGAGGGGCCAATGAACGGAATTCCGTTGACTTTTCAATTTATTCTCTTGTCCCACTGGAGCAAGAGGGACTTATTCCACCCGTGGAATCCCGGGAACGGTTCTATTTGTACCACCCTGGTATCGACCATACGGCGTTGAGTCTCGTTCATGTTGCGTTTGGAGAATCAGTCGAAAAGTTTGACATGGCAGGCACGGTAACGGCCGGGGAAGAACAGCTCTGGCATATTACGCGAGTTAAATTTCTGAGATTTTTAGAAATGTTTGACCTTTTCTGTACCAGATCTTCCACTACAAATATTGGTTCTCTCATAGAACGTGTGATAAATTGTACTGTATTAGAGCAATGGAATGCGACTTCCTTAGGCGATTCGCTATATCTAATGACTTGACCCCATCTGCCGGAGCATCGGTTGACAAAGAGTGCAGAAAGTATACGTGAGCTGATCCATTGTCTCTAGTAACAAGCACTAATGAAAATGATTCTTATTTTCGAAATGAAGTAAGGACATCAAAATGAATGACAAAAAAATTAGGCTAAAACAAAACAAGTTATCAACAAAGAAAACGGCTTAACTATTCTCAAAAATATCGTGGAATTTCAGTTCCTGGCCGTTTGCCCTTGCAATATGTATCATGTCCTCCACCGCTGGTCCATCAAATGCCCATCTGAAACGGCAAAGTGGGCAAGCCTTGTTCTAAAAGGATGAATTTCATTATATGAAACAATATCTCGGCGCCATGTCAACTCTTTTTAACCGATGTGTTAACGTTTGCAGAATCAATATTTGCTCTTACCTGCGCCAAGTAGAACCAACGGTTGACGCAACTGAAGTGAGGCTACATTATTATTGTGGTAAACGGAGTTGAAAGTAAGCCTCTATAAGTTGAGCGTGAAACCTAATCAAAATCATGGCCATTGGTCAGAGAAACGATCAATAGCACGCAAATTTGAGAGTGCACAGTCGTCAGCCAGATGGAGTATGTGTACTCGGAATATCAAGTTGGTTTTCCACAATAATAGCTATGATCACAAGGGATGGAATCCAAGCAGAAGTACGCATTTTGATCACCTAATTCCCGTGAAGAACCATTGAGTCTCGCGCCCGTTCAAACACTTACGTTTTGCAGCCAATCAGGTTGAGACAGGAGGTACAGCCCTTCGGATCGGTTACATTTTCATCTTGGCAGATGGTGCATTTACCATATCTCGTAGTCTTCGCCAGGGCATAGCCTGAATTTAGAACATTTTACCGATGCTTAGGCACTGTGATTATTTGATGAAATCAGTAGTAAAGAGCATTTCTCATTCGTCCAACCCACTCGGAGCCGTTGCCTGTCGAATGTAGAGACGCCCGCTTGGCGGAAGATAGACCAATAAGAAATGTGATTTACTACTGATTTAGAAATCATAATATTTACCTTGACGCGATCTTCTTCGCATTTCCCACACAGCCTTTGCTTTTTCACCTGCAGTTTCAATGGCAGCGACTTCTTCTAATGCTCGTCGGACTGTTTCCATTGCAGCCCTTTCAGCCTTTGTGGCCTCCCTCACAGCACGTATAGCTGCTGAAAACCAAAATAATATTATCTTATTCAAAATGAATAAAAACTATATACTATCTCCGTATAACTTCTATTATATTTCAATAAGTTTAAAAGCAGGAAGAAAGCATACTTGTCAATATTTATAGTGCTAGGATTGATTATGACGGGATAAAATAGAAAATATTGTCTATATTATTTTGCGATTACAGCACAAATGTGCCAACCGTGTTGACGTCTCCATGCAGCTGTAACTGCAATCGTAGCGGCCTCTAGATCAACCCGCTCGACTTCTGTCGCAGCAATTTCTAAAAATCTAAAATATTTATGGGAAATTCGGCAAAAACCAAGTCATGTTATATATACAAATTTTCCTATTATAGCACGAATATTCACTACCTTGTCTTTTTTCTTCTGCTCTTACAGCTCGCGCAGTCATTGCTTCTTCAAATGCAGCTACTTTAGCTTCTCTTGCAGCCTTTGCAGCAACACATTGAACACTTGCAGCTTCTTTCGTATACCTTGCTTCTTCTAGAGCAGCGAATGCATCTTCGCTCACAACCCTTGATGCTTGTCTTTTTGCAAATGCAGCAGCTCTCTCGGTCCATTCTTCTTCAAATGCAGCTACTTCAGCTTCTCTTGCAGCTTCACTTTCAGCACGCCCAGCATCTCTCATATTAGGTGCTACTTCAAATGCAACGAGAGCAGCTTCCCCTGCTGCAGCTGTTTCTGAAATACATAATAAAGCACATATTGTTATATGATACGATTTGGATGCATAAATTGTTAATTTAAAGTTGCGCCTGTATTCAGAAATTTATCCCCTTAGAGGGCATCACCGGCCGGCCAGACGACATTATCTGTTGCAGTAGTAGTCTCTCTACACTATGTTCTGCATCGAAGTCATCCTATTTCAGATTCATAGCATATCAGTCCATGCAATATTTACCTTGTCTTCTTCGCAATTCCCTCTCAAATGCTTCTTCCCTTGCAGTTTGACTGGCACCCAATTGTACTCGTCGACGTCTACTTGCTTCCGATAGTGCAGCCCATGCAGCCCTTGTGGCCTCTGTATGAAGCCGTTCTCTGGCACCCCTTCGTTCTCCTCTCACAGCAGTTACTGAAAACATTGCTGTATATAATTTTCATTTATTTTTATGCAAAAAGATTAGTATCACATTTGAACAAGTATTTAGAGAAATACAGTTGAAATTTTCAAGGTGTTCATAGTGTATTTTTTTTAAGTTTTAGAAATTTGCCAATTCATTTTAAACTTTTAGATTTCAGTATTTACCTCGGCGAACAATCCTTGCCGGCACGCTTTGAATGTTAGCCAATGCTCTTTGTACTCTTGTCTGGAAGTTATTACGATCGGAAGGCATCGCCAACTTTCCGTTCTTCTAAATATAGAATATTTTATAGGATCATATGCGTGATGAAAAGGATTATTGCCATAAAACAAAGATATGAGAAATATGAAGGATTAAAAATCAGAGGAGAAATTTCGTGGAATCGAGGCGTGCTCTGTAGTGATGGGATTATTGCATAGCAATTGTGATACAACCATGCAAAATTAGGCACTTCCTGACCTATCACAGACTCTCAATGTCTGTGAGAGGTCAGGAAGTCCTGACATCTCATTTTCTGACGCTCGGCAACGCCTATCAGCTCCATTACGCCACAAAAATGACCAGCGGTTCCTTCTTCATGGTCGTTCACTATTACAATATATAGTTCCCGAAAGACCCTACAGTGTACACCATACACCATGTTGTACACCATGTTGCAGAAAGATTCCGACATTTAACGTTTGTGGTTTGATCCAAGCCAAAACATTTACTCAATGTCAAAACGATCGACGGATTACTCGACTTTATGGTAAACTGGGACTGCAATGATAGGCACATAAGACAGCAAATATTGTTTGATTAATTTATTTAAAGTAATTGGAGATGAAAGAATTGTGACATTCAGACATAATAGAGCAGTTTGATTGAAAATGAGGTTCTTCTTGCGTGGGATGGAAAAGATCACAACAGCTAATAGAACAGTTGTCGAATAAGCAATTCCATTCGCTTCATCAATTGCTTTATCGTTTTGCCGATCAATAATATAAATTCACCCAATAACATTATTTACGAGACAGTGTTAATTTTCACTGGTTTTGCATTCGCGAGAAAGATATTCACTTCCTCCACCACCTTTCTGAGCTCGAGGTTGAATGGTTGGCTAATATCCTGACAATGTGATGCATCTAAAAAATACTTGAAGCTTCTTAAAGGAGCCACAAAGGGAAATTTATTTGCATGCACTTTCGGGATCACTTCTCTCCAATTCCCTTACTCTCTCGTTGTCAGAGTAGACCGCTCTGACGACGAGAAAGTGGGGGAATGGAGAG
>JACMIF010002392.1:0-18291 GCA_014805445.1 Diplogasteroides magnus | reverse complement strand
AATAATACTCTTTCAATATTGATACTAAAAGTTATAGGTCATCGGTAGCGAATTTTGGGTCATTTTTCACTTCCTCGATTTTTCGGCTATGTCCAAAAACGGACTTTGAGTCGTTGACATGACCCCTACTTTTCAGCACCAATATCGAAAGAGGACTTCAAAACAAGAAACTTTTGTTTTGGAAGTTTGTCTGAATTCGATTTTTCGGCGAGATATGGCACCACAGACTTGGACGATTTCGCCAATTTTGACTGTTTTTTTCCTTTCAAAAAATCAGGGCACTGCTTTTCGGCGCTTTAAAAAAATTTTGAAAACACTATTGTTGTAGCCCAGAAAATGGAGAATTTTATAAGTGTAGTAAGAGGCGCGTATTTTATAGTTCCTGATTTATGGCAGAATTTAATACGAAGTTGAAATATCGATTTTTTTGAGAAAATATTCGGCTAAAATCAAAAATTTCCCATATTGTCGGCTAAGTATTTTTGCTGGAAAGAGCGTGCAAAGTTGTGCTAGTAAACCTCTTTTCGATCTCCCAACGCACGTCTATCAACCGTAATAAAAATCGGAAGAGAAATCAAGAAAACCCCGATTTTACACTATTTCACAATTTTTATCTCTCCTATATGGCCGAATCAGACCAAATGACTATATGTCTGGTAACGTCCACCCATACCCCTAACATCACCACAACATAGTTTGGACTCTGGTTCAAATCGACGGCATACCACCAGGATCCACTCCATTGTCTCCAGGAGCACGTGTTAAGATCTTTTCGTGTCCGAACATAATAAATGCAACCGCCAAACTTACTGTGAATAGAGGAAGACGAGATCGACGAGGCCGTTGTGCAGTGCAATTGGCACACGGGGAGACAACAACTCGTCCAGCAGGGAACGAAGTGGGCACTCCTGAATGGAATGACTAGGATACGGTATTGGTAACGAGTTAGTTGATTCATTTTTCGAATGGATTCGATTATCAATAAATCATGAACAAATAAGAAATTGGGCATTTCTATAGTGACCATGGCACCAAACCACCGTGTTAAAAGTAAATATCCATACAACGCAAGTACAAATAAACACTACAAGACTGATCAAGTCTGGCTAAGACATTCTCCTGAGTCGAAGGATACCGTAACAATCTGAGTAGCCGCACCTTATTGGATTGATCCGCCCTGTGGTACTGTATTCCCTTCTGCACCAATCGATTGAAGTCGAATGAGTGTGTGGAGAGGAATCGAAGTGCGTCGGGTTCCATTGTGAATGGCTCCGAACAGAGGGAGAGCAGATTGAACACCTCAATGGATACAGTAATCTCTTGACACAATTTACATCGTAATGGATTTGAGTATACTAGCATTATTTTATTCCCAACAACCATCGAGGTCTAATAACTATCAAATTCAAAATCGAATACTACCGCAATCTTACTGCAAACTGCAGTTCAAATTTAAGCAATAGAAATAGTAAAGCCGGTTATAGACTAAAGTAAACTACTCTGCACAAATGAGTTGATAACATTTTCCTTTTCGAATGCTAAGACTTTATGAAATACAATAAGTTACAAGAGTGAATAATCCCAATGTGATTTTCTTGCGCCCAGAAAGAATGCTCTAGATCAAAGCAGCGAGCTTATGCACATAAATGATAACAGGGAGGGAATGAGAATGCGCTAGTATGACATTGGTCGTAGTCCTACTACTACTCACAGTAACAATGAAAAGACTACCGTACCTGACATCGGAATGAGACTCTCTTGTTGTCCTTTTTGCTCGTCTTCTTCTCGAAGATAGCGATGCCCAATGAGAGCACGGCACGTGTAGTGGCCGCTTCCCTGAAAATGAAGACGTTTTGAATTTTGATTTGTCTTCATTTTGAATACTCAAACATGCCCATTATGTGTTTTGTGAACACAGTGGAGAAAAGATTATCACTCAACGAACTTCACCTAAATATTGCCTGCGTGAAACATATTCGTATGCAGTTCACAATCATATGGCACAGAATTTCAACTGATAATTCTACAAACGGTAGATTACAGTACCTGAGTGCCAAGTACCGTTCCTCGATCGATCGTGCACCGCTGCCCGCACGCGAGCCCAGTCCGGACAGTTCCTGAACGGAAAGGCCACTGTACAAATGCAAGAATCCAAAAGTCTGAATAAAAGTTCCTGCAGAAATTGCTATTCGTTATAGCGGCAGATTCTGGCAACATGAACCTATCATAAGTACAAGACAAACTCAAAATCCAATGACAGGCACCCTCAGTGTGATAAAAAAATACATCAAACCACCGAATTCATGCAACCCGGTTCTATACGAAAGAAAAGCACAGCATCCTCAGATCCCGGCAGATCGTTGTATTAGGAGATTATCATAAAAGGAGATGCATATTGCAAGACAATGGTCTGCTCAATCTCGATAAAAATACATTATTCTCACCAGATCAAGTGCAATGAGGGAAGCCTTCCGAATGGAGAGAACGAGATGGGGCCAGATACGCGAGAGGTTATCCTTGTTGATCTCAACCACCTTAACGAAAAGATTGCTTTCAAAATCTAAATGGGAAAATGTACCAGTCAATTTGACTTCGTAACAAATTGTACATTAAATTTTAAAAACAAACCTGAATGGACTCCAGTGAGGAAGAAGATGGCATTCTCATGCCTGAAATCACGGAATGGATCGGAGAAGATGAATGAAAATGAAACAAGGAATGTTGCGCGATGTTATTCGTGAATGGAAGTTGGAAATTTCGCGCGTTTGACATTTCAGCAAAAAAGACAATTTGGAAATGTGCATCACACACAATTCCCAGATATCTTCATGCCGTGCTTTGCGAAAATTCCAACCGGTCCATATCTATGACCGCAAACTCATGTTGTCAATACATGTTTGGTATTAGTAATCGAATCAACGATGTCGCCAGACTCGAAAGCATTCATGATATTTCACCAAAAATAACTTTATTCCTGTGACGGGACGAGAAATCACCGGTAAAAATGTTTGGGAAACAA
This sequence comes from Diplogasteroides magnus, assembly GCA_014805445.1. Lineage (NCBI taxonomy): Eukaryota > Metazoa > Nematoda > Chromadorea > Rhabditida > Diplogasteroididae > Diplogasteroides > Diplogasteroides magnus. Next base: position 15,272 of record JACMIF010002392.1, on the reverse strand, counting down.
CATCAATTCTACGATACATTTTAGCCAAGACTGCGTCAAAGGCACAATTGGCTATGGACAAGTCTCTACTTCACTAATTACAAAATATTAACTTATTATATGGTGTAAAAATATCAAAATACCTCAGAAAGCACCTTCTAAAGCACGGAAATTGAGATTTCTACGACTGTATGACTAGATTCTATGCGTATGGCAAATTGGAAAAGTGTTTCAATGCTAACAAACATGTTGCAAATCACGTAATCAATACCTAATAACATGTGAAAGTAGTCGAAATGTGAACCTGATGATGAAAAATGATAAAAAGGAGAAAGTCTTCGTTTCGTTCTTGTCTCTTCCCTGATTACTGTTCCTTCTTCTCGCCGGGAAGAGGTACAGTATCCTTGTTGGCCGCCTTGCGCTCCCTGCTCGCAGCGATTGCCCTGAACATCAGGGATTCCATAAACATAATACTTTCGTTATAAAATTCTAAAATACAGTATACCAATTGAAACAATTTCGCAAAATCCAGAGCAGTTATCATAATAACCGTAATATTTTAGTCGAAAAATTCCCATAATGATATAATTCCGATCTACCGTAACCATGTATTAGTTAAGGGAGTGCGACTCACCTTGAGAGTGCATCCCAGATGCCGCCCATGGCCAGTGCGCAGAAGAGATTCTCGAAGGGCGCGAAGGGCTCGGAGACGTGGAAGAGGAGGTAGGCGAGCTTGAAGTAGATCAGGAAGCCAACCATTCCCTGCAGATGGACGGGTGAAGGACGTAGACATTTGCGCCATAATGGTGAAATGGACAGATGCGCCATCGTTGTCGTCACTCTAACAGCGCAAGCGTCCATTTCATCATTAGGCGCAAAGCTGTTCACCCGGACACATTCGATCAAGGAAAATGGAGCGCATTATTTTCGTGATTTCCCTATTCCCGTCCTATCATTCTATTGCATATGTCTTATCAATAATTCGCACAACTTCTAAAATCATCATACAATCTCATGATTTTGACGAAAAGAAAACGGAAACAGATGAATTTACGTCGCAACTTTACATCAAGTACCATCGAAATCGCTTATGTCGATTTCGTTGACATTAATAATTCCGTACAGGATACAGTAACCCCTTCAAACACCGTACCAGGTAGACGAGATCATGAGGGGCGTTGATGAAGGTGGAGTTGGCCTCGAGGACGAGAAGAGCGGACGCAATGAGACAGACCTTAAAAGCACTTTCCAATTGAAGTCGTTAAAGTCATTAAAAAATCACTCGTTTTATAATTATCCGTAATTCATTGAACAAAAACCATGAAATGTTTCCTTACTATCAGATCTTGATACATTTTGACAAAATGGCAAACGGAAAAATGCCAAAATGACGAGGGAGAAATTGTGTCAAACCTTAGTGTAGAGTGATGGCCTCAACACTTCGTTGTGCGACGGCAGCCACACGCCACGGACGAACTAAACACCATCTCCTTTTTAGTATTAAAATATTATTTTCTTCAAATACCTGGTGATATTTAGCGACGCAAGTACGATAAACACAGGTGGACGAATAATTTTTCAATTGGCGATTGGTAGCTTTTCAAAAATGTGAAAGTACCTGTTCAATGGGCCTGACGATTCCCGTTCCCGCTCCCTTCGCTGTTCCAACGAGTACCTGCAAGGGAGAAAGAAGATTACGGTACTGGTCAACATTGTGATACTTGGGTCAAAGTTATGATTAGCACCAACTCATTTTTATACAACATTCAAAATGTATCATTTACAAACCTGCACGATGTACGAGGTCGGGTACAACTTGGCCGCGTGCGAGACACCGTGTGCTACCTGAAAACAAGGATTACGGTAGTTTCAACTGGGACAAACAAAATTATGTGCATAAATTTCCAAATTGCAAGAATAAGTATATGAAACATTGCTTCCTCTACTAATACTATGCAAAGATGCATGTGAACTTGATTAGCGAACCAATCTACCGTAACCTGTCCCAGCGTACCTTGTGTGCTCTCTTGAACTCCTTGAGGACAGCTAGGACTACCTTGCAGGGCATGACGTGGGCGAGTTTGTAGACTGCATCGAAGGGCGCGTAGAAGACGAGATACCAGATGAGAGTGGCCTGAATGACCCGGGTGTATTGTAAGTGGTGTCAAATGCGAAAAATCTAGGAAACGTCGAACCACTATGCGTATCGTAACTACTTTAGAAAATATGTCCAGGATGTTGTTTTATTCCTCAAACACGCATTTTCCATTGCAAAAATAATGATGGTTTTAGATCACACGAGCTAGATATTGCAACACCCAAAGTACTGTAATACCGTAAGACTCACCAAGAGAATGTCATCATGTCGTTTGAAGGGCGTGATCAGTGGTTCGCCCAACAGGAACGACGCAACGAACGAGTCCGCGAAACACATCTACAGTAATCCTCATTAGCAAGGAGAAAAAAGCATATCGGAGAGGTAACTACGGCGTTGGTATCTAACGTAATTCCTTGTTATCTTGGCAATTTCAATTGACTAAAAAATAAAGTTATCGTCATCTCTTCAACGAAAATCATTTTCAAAATTGCCTTTTAGACATCCACTCTCAAACCAGTCAGATTTCTACCGTAACCCAGGAAAGGTATTCATGAACACTCCAAATCGTTTGGAATTTTAAACGGTTTGAAGCGTTCATGAATACAGCCTCAGATCTCAGGACAGAAGTTAGAGCAAATCTATCACCAGCATAGTGGACAGCCAGCAGGAGAGTGGGTGTTTGCGGGAGAAGGCGCCCGCCGCAGTGGCCATCTCATCGCGCACTTCGCACGTCACCTGAATCAAACATCAATGAAATTCTTAAAATGCAAAATTTCGAGAAACTGGTCTCATATCAAAGCCGCAACAAGATTATGCTTCCTTTGCGCCCAAAAACGAAAATGTTATTTAATATTCGAAAAGACTTGCAGACGGGATAATGCAGCAGTCCATAGATCAAAAATAGTTTAGAATACCTAGAACCTAAAAAGGCCACCGTACAACTCACCAGAAGGTAGTGCGCCGTGTCAAAGTACGGGTACATCTTCAGTCGATGGATCCATGCACCGTACGCCAGCAGCGTCGCCTGGTCTACCGCGCCCACGTCCACGCCGAACATCGCGGCCCCTGAGAGTACGGTAGGATTAGGACTATGGTACGAGTACGGTGGGTCGGGATGAAGTCGATGGATCATGAGAATAACGTGACTAGAAAAAAATCAAAGAACGTTTATGCTTGCAACCCTATAACCCTGTCGTGAAACACGATTTTGCATGGAATTTCAACAAAAATTTCAGCATAACCAGAAATCCCTGTCTATTGGCCCGAACAATCTAGAATGAAGTTGCTAAGCATAAACACATGGTGATTGATCATAGGAAATGGCTCAAGCGGCCTGCAAAGGGGGTTGTAAAGTGCGTTCCCACGTAATAGCAAAGGGAAGGCATCGGACAAGCGAATGGAAGACAAGCGAGAATGTGTTGATAATCGAGAGACCACGCACAACAAATACTGGCAAATGTCAAGAACAGCACTCGTACAACGAACAAAACAAGACAGCTGACGTCTCTTAACCTCAATCATTGGTGATAAGTCTAAAGAACCTGCGTAATTGCATTGATAAGGCTCCCTAATCAAAGAACAACAGTAATAACCAATCCATTAGTGACGAGAAAGCTCAAATTGTTGAAAAACTACATTTAAAAAGATTGATGTCCCCGAGAAACGACTAGTCAATAGCAGCAGCGCTTCTAAAACACACACACACACATCATAGTCGTGAGGGGGAGATCCGGGTTAGATGTCTGAGAGATCGAGAGAGAAGGGGGATTGAACGGATGATGAAGCAGAGGATTGAGTCGGGGCAGTGGGGCGAGATCCGAAGGAGCTCTTCCCTCTGCCCCGAGTGCACAACTGTTGAGGAGGAATGGCATTATCGATTGATCCCCCTTTGCCTAGAGGGATGTACCTCTCCCCTTCCTCTCTTCTGTCTCAGATATCCTCCCCTATCCCTCATTACACGCTACACAGCAGCGAAAGAGACAAAGCGGAAGCGGCAAAAAGTGCGCGCTCTTTGGCAACGAGCGTTGCGCAAACACAATTCGGTACCAAAACACTACCAACTAGGAATTCGAAATCGATAGTTAAGTGCATTTGGTATTCGTTTGATGCTAGCTGAGCGGTTCTCTTAACCTTCGAAAGACTCCGAGTGGGTTCGACAAATGAGAAATGCACTTTACGACAGATTTAGGAACTCTTATACTAACTACAAAATATGCTAGTGATCTATCGTTTGTTTCCGTTCGTGTACCACTTTCTCCTCCTTCTCGATTCGATCCCTTCAGTGGGAATGGAAGGGATGGTAGTAGTCCCCTTACTCATCCAATCCGTACTCTTCTTCTCTTCGTACTCTGTATCAGTGATTGTGCCGTGGTCGCTGAAAGACCACACATCTGTCACAGACAACCAATCATAGACCACAGACACAGTTTTGTGCGTCATATCAAAGCAACACTTCCAAAACGTTCTGATTACTGTAGTTCCTTAGGTCATACGGTGGGTCTAAAACCTTGTTGGCGGAAGTCCAAATGCGATGTTGCAAATGACGTTCTCGATCGGGGAGAATGGCGTCTTTGTCAGGCCGCAGAGGGAGAGTGTCTTGCATCCTACCATGATACACGCCGAACACTGAATGACACACGGTCACAATACAGTAATCCACACGATGTCATGACCGAACAACACGGACTCATATAATAATGAGGAACATGCCAGATAGGCGAGGTCAGCGTCGATGATCGGATTCAGAGCGAAGAGAAGGGCGGAGAGGATTGTGGCCTTCGACGTCGTCGATGGCTTCAGAATCTCGTTCTCTCCTGGACGCCAGGATCCGTGCAGCCACTACAAGACACAACACAACATCTATTTGACTTGAACAAACGACAATGCAGATAACTAATGTGTTTTTCGGGTTTTCAACTATTATAAAAATCCTAAATCAATTGAAGAGAAACAACGACTAGTTAACTATGAAATGTTTCACGTGGAGAACAATTTCATAGTTTTATGATAACCCAAAGGCTGCAAATCAAATGTAGAGTTCGAGAAACAAGAACAAGTACGATTTGGCTATGTTCCGAAAAGGTTCTTCTTTCAAAGAACGATGTAGTTAAATTGATCACCTGCTGGGCACTCTTCAGAACTCCTGAACCCGCTCCCTTCGTCGTGCCCACCAGGACATGCAGTCCGACCTCCTCAGGGAACAACTTCCGTCCCGACGCCACTCCCAAGTAGACCTTCAGAGGATTACGGTAGATGTGAGTGTGATTTGGGAAACGACACCTTGTGCGTCCGTTGCAACTCCTTTACGAGGTTTAGCGTCAGCTTGACTGGAAATCGGGAAAAGGCCGAGTGCATGGCATCGAACGGGGCGAAGTTGACCAAGTACCAAATGGTGGTGGACTACAAGCAGAATACGGTAGTGTGGTGCGGGGTGGAAACGACAAATTGAGGAATTGCACCAACCACCAAGAGGTCGTAGTGTGCGGTGAAGGGTGCGAGAAGCGACTCTCCAAGGAGCAGATTGGTCAGGAATGTGCCAGAGAATGAGCACATCATAGTGGAGAGCCAACAAGCGAGGGGATGGGCACGAGACCAACGAACACCGTACTCATCTCTCACCGATACTGCCATCTGAACACGACATGCGCTATTCTACAATAGTTAAAGTTATACTGGTATTCAGGAATTTTTGCCCCTTAGGGGGACATCACCTGCGGATCAAACCGCGTAGGCCAGTCTAGGCGCAATCCTACAATACCGGCGGCAAAATTCGAATAGAGTAAATATAAGGGGCATCACAACACAAAACTAACCACAACAAAGTGCGCCACATCGATGGTTAGGATATTAGCGGCAATGAAGCCGCGCAACACGGCGCCAGAGTCGAAAACCTTGTCAACTGCGGAGTCCATGCGCTACTAGAATGAAATGAACATTGCTATTTCATTAAGAACAATAGATGAAATAGAGCAAACTAGACATGAAAAACACACGAACAAGTGAATACGAATCGCGTTATGTCCAAAAAAGTAGTGAAGAAAGTCACAGCACTTCAACGGAGAAGTTTAAATAAAATATTCCGAAATTAATGCTTACGAACTGCATAGAAATGTTTACTTTTTAACGGATCTGTTTTTCATGCGGAATCCGTATATGTGATTTGTTTACCGGATTGCACTACGGACGTTTCCCATTACCATGACTTCAACTTCGTTAAAGTTTATTTGATTATCATCAATGCCTCAAACCTTTTGGTACTTCGTCCAGAGGGAAGAGGACTGGCTGGTTACTTATGTTGCAACATAATAATGAATGCTTGAAGATGTTCTGACACAGCTTCATTGTCTTAGCTTCTTGTAATTCTTCTGTCATTCATAGCTTCTTGTCATTGTCCACGAAATTTAATGGATTTTTCAAACGATATGTAAAGGGTCACGGAACGTTTTGCTGAGTGAAATAGGACTTTTAAACATAAAATTCTAGTTATCATACTATGTCAATTCACAAATACCATATGACCAAAGGCTTATGCTCAGCAATAGCTAGACATCAATGTTGGCATAATGAATCCCGAAGTGCAATCCATCTCTCTACAATCTCTGTCGCTCGACCATATCTGTGCGCCAGAGACGACCGATTGAATGAGAGCGCAGAGAGACGGAATGCACTTGGGATTCACTCTGCCAAGACTACCGACATATGGATAGTTCGACGAACAATGTTCTATTTAACAATGTTCTAACAACACTTCTTTAAGAAGTAGAATGAGTTCTAGTCTTCATAGAACATGTCCAGTAGATCTTCGTCGATTTCGCCCACGAGGATTCCACGCGCCTTCAAGAACGGTGCTCCTTTTTCATTTCAAACTCATTTATCATTCGGAACTTTTGTTTATGTAAAAACATATATTAAAATCAGGAGAGCTACCGCTCATGGAAAGAATCGATGAAAATTTTGATGATGATTGTCTCCAACCTACAGTTCATTTTTTACGTCATCAATAGAAGCCGATGACGTCATCAATCAATAATGAGCCACCAAAAGGTTACTGTAACATAGATTGACCTGAATCTCCCTGTACGGTCTCATCAATCCTCGCAGCTCAGTCCGTATGTCCATTGCCATGATGATAGGCACAGTCAGATACATATGAATGGACAGCAGAACGAGCACCTGAACTTTGAATTTGGCGCCCGAAGTTCCTGATTTTCAGGGGAGAAATCCTACCGTATTCCAGGTTTGTGGCAGTCGCTTTCCACAGATGACTCGAAGGACTCTGCGGAGAAAGCGACGCTGCTGCTCGGATAACATTGCGATCAGGCGTATTCAGCCTTTCTCCATTTTAGTATTCGCGTTTTTTCGCTGAAATGTTTATCTACTCATCTAGATACCTAGAGTGAAGTGAAGGCATTCGAAATTCGTAGAATGGTGAGCAAACGCTCGATATTGTAGTGATTGGCAACTGCGAAATTGATATTGGTATACAATGATTCAATTGACAGTGTCTCTGTCATACACTAGTCCCAATCAATATCAGCAACCAAATGTGAGTATCATTGTGCAAATATCCACAGGGACTGGCTGCCATTCACCCGGAAGTCAACTCTGCATGATATCATGCACGGCTCACTTTGGCCAAAATCTCGTCAGAAAAGGAAGAAGAAATGGAAGGAAGAGGAGGAAGACATTTTTTTTCCATTTTGCTCCCCCTTCAGAATATGAAAAAAAAGTAAAGAGCAATAATAATCCGAATTTACGGCACTGAATCCGAATTCAAGTTCAAATTCTCTGCAATTGAGATAAGCTTCTTTCAGAGGACTCAAATATCCAACCATTTTGTCGACCATTCCTTTCAACCGATTAACGAGGAGACAAAATGGTCGAAGAACGCTATTTACATGTGTGCTTCTCTACAATTAGGGATGCGAACAGGCTTAGTTCATTGCGGAATCCAATCTGGGAGGAGGAAGAAGAAGAGGAAGAAGACATTGTGAGTAGTGGGAGGGCCACCACTAGAGTTCCTTTAGACCCTGAGGCTATGCGGTTCAACAAAAACAAGAACTGATTGAACCACACGAATCCAAACAAATAATATCCACTTCCCCAAAGAGGATTCTTCGCAACTCAGAACGATTATTGGGTCAAAATTCAAGTGGTTTTCGGGAAAAAGTTGTCTCGACGAGGGAAAACAGCTGGATTTTCGTGGTAAAGCCTCCAGACAAAGTCGTTTGTGCCGCCGGCAACAAGCCGTTTTGTGTGGGGCCAGAGTGGGGGAGGGAGAGGCCTAATGAACGGAAGTCTGTCAGAATGCAGGCATTCCCTTGTTCTGGGTTGTCCTCTGAGTAGTGGAGACGACCACTCGGGGGAAGATCGACGACTAATGGGTAGAAGGGGGCTAATGAAGTGAAGAAAATGCCTTCCGGAACAAGGAATGATGAGAGAGTGTGCAGGATGAGGAGAGGGAAGAGAAAGAGAGGAAACATAAGATACCGATTATACAAGCGGTGGTACATGCGACGTTTCAGGAGTGAATGTTGAGTTTGAAACAATGTTGACCAAGTTATTCTTAGTAAACACTGATATCCTTTTTAAATATTATGAACTTTTACAAGATGCAAAGAATTGAAGAACGAAAAGAGTCAGCATGCATACTGAAGGGCCCATTGTGGAAAGTGCATTCTGAGGAGAATCCGAAACAAAGAAGTCGGAATACTGTAATGACATGACTGATTGACAGAAGGAGCAACGAACAAAGACATTGTATTGACCCAGTTATCTATTGGTGCTGAAACATAACATGGACTGGAGAATGACAAGATTTCGGAAAAGAACGAACACAAACAAACACACACGCAATTCCATCACAATGCATTTACTCCGATGTGATGCAGCCTATGTGCTTGTTGTTTGATGTTTTCTTTCTTGACGATTCTTCTGCTCGAGTTGTTCGAAAGCCTATATTTTATTCGATGGTGAACTGCGAGTTTCACAACCACTGGCGTGGCAGAGTGAATCCCAAAGTGCTTTTCGTCTCGCTATGTTTTCTAATGCGTGGTGGTGTCTCTGCTCCAGAGAAGAACGAGGGGATGAGTGTGCGACGGAGTGCACTGTGGGATTCATTCTGCCAACACTACTAACCACTATTATGTTATCATCTCTTCTTCGGGTTTCTTTGTCCGGGTCTCGACTAGGGAACGAATTGTGGAATTTCTAAGCTCTCAAATCTCCTCGGAGCGGTCGTCTCTCATTTCGAAAGACAACCGTTCAGAAGAGATTGTGCAGGTTAGAAATTCCACAATTCGTTCCCTAGTCTCGACCACCCAGTGGTTCATACACAAGGAGAGTATTCCTATGGGGAAGACGCGTCACCGATGGCAACAAGTCACCATGAAAGAGGAAACTGAAATGGACAACCATCATAAGTGACTCTGTCTGTAGCCTTCGTTCTTGCCCACACATAGATACCTAGTCGTAGTGCTGTCAAACCGTTCAAGTAATTTCATCCTCTATTTACTTCCCTATATTTCGCTCTTTGCTTTCAATCAGTTCTCATTTTCTTTCTATTCGTTCCAGATGACATATTGTTCATTCTTTGTCTACAACAACCAAAATAGATCTCTTGAAACTTATTTGATTTCATCATCATATGCTTGAGTGGCTTTTCCAGTCCAATTTATCCTCCTAAAGAAGTCACGTGTGCCTTTTTTCCTACTCGCACACTTTTCTTGGCAGCTGCCCACTGACCTTGGGGAAATTTTACAACAGGGCAAGGCTAGAAGGGGATCTTTGAAGTCAGTCCCTGCTCTGTTCCCCCTTTTTCGTTGCAACCCTGGAATATCCGTATTGAAAGTTCATTTAGGTCACTTACATCCCGATTTGACAAGGAACAAAGTGCGAGGGGTCTCCGAGTGATTCATTGCAGTTCTTTTTCCTTCAATCACTGTGTTGATTCAGCTGTATTCACCATGGAAATGCGTTTCATTGCCTATTCATCACTGTACAATTAACGTCGATCTGTTCCCATGGAACATTTCTCTATTTCCTCCCGGTCTTCACTATCATTTGAGATCGAGAATTAGTGGTAGTTTGTCAGAAAACGTATAGAATCGGAGAAAATATCAAGGGAGCTGTCGACCTTTCCAGATGCGAGCGAATTTCGTCCGAATTGTGTTTCACGACCACATTTGATTAGCTGATGGGTGTTCCTTTCGCTCTTTCTGTCTTTCCTTATTTCAACGAATAGGTATAACATGACACTCAAGGACAACAACAGTCGATTACGGATTCATCCCTGGTCCGGAATCGGTAGTGGCTTGTCAGAAAAGGTGAAAATAGCAAGGGAGCTGTTTTTCGAAACACTTTGAAGGAACTGCTTCACAATCAGTCTTACCTTTACGACGTTCTCACCCTCCTCAACCGATCCTATCCCGATATATTTAGTTGTTTATTCCTTACCTTGCACACAATCAGCTCTATACAATTATATTCTCTCACTGCTCCCTGTGCCTATTTCCTTCGACTACACAATCTCATATCTCTGCCTATCTACCGATTAATATCTATCCCCGCATCCCCTCTAGACCTGGCACAAATAATAACATCCTGTTGTCTTCGCTTGCCTCGGAGAAAGCAGCGAGCGAATTTCTTCCAATTGTGTTTCATGGGTATGTTATATTTGCTGATCGGTATTCTATTCTGCTCTTCTTGTCCATTATTTTTTTTCTAATGTATACAAAATGACACTCAATGACGAATTGCTTGACATTTTCTATTCATTTTGTTCGCTTCACAATCAAAACGAAGTGTGAAGAAAGATGTCTGAACATTTCGTCCCTTTTTGGTTCCTCCTAAATGTCATGTGTTTGCAAAACAATCTGTTTTTTTAATGTTGATGTTATTCTTGGATTTTTTTCATCAAAATTACTAAAATTAGCACTAACAGCTCAGCCAGAATTAGTCCAAGTGCCATTGTCGTTCTTTGCTTCTCTCGCTGTTTGGTCTTCCCTCTCTCAACTTCGTAGTCACAGCAACCAGGCATCGAAACAGTGCAGTGTAATGCCCTAATCAGATGACGACAGTCAATCCAACCACAATGAATACCGTCGCGATGACCACTGCTACAATGACTTCGGCTGTAGGAAGTGAGTGATGTTTACCAATTCTCACCAACCACACCACGGAACACAGCATAAGTCGGCCCGCTCCCACGGTCTGGAGGGCGATTTGAGAGAGGAAGGGATTTTCGAAAGCACGAATCATGATATTTCCCTCCACAAGGCGTTTTTTGCAATTAATTGGAAGCGATACTGCTATCAAAGCGCTTCAGTCAAAATTCATTTTTATTATCACCGTGAAACTGAATGTGAATTCATGAAGTTTTGCGTTTCATAAATTTATTTGCCTTGGATACGAAAGAATAGTTGCTATGAAGGAAGGTTTGGATGCCCTTTCCTTTTCTTCATTTCCAATCCAATTCTCCTCATGTCCGTTGCAGTGTTCACCAATCTCTTCTCCAATGTGACACTCATCAATGTCTTGTTGATAGTCGGAACGATCGGGGGACAATCGGTCAGTCTATCCGCATTTCGTTCCATTACATAGATCGTAAACATTATAATTTGTTAAAAATATAACCGCTCCCATCGCAGCAACATTGTTTAATTCACGAGATCATTTTACATCGCTAGTGAAACATAGATGTTAGCCTATAAGTCGATGTTCCATGAATTCGAGAAAACGAATTGCGTACTTGTGCCATAACGATGGGCCATCAGTTGACGGTGCGATTTCAAGGCTAATTATTTTTTATTTGTCAATTCAACCCTCATGTCGTCAACTGATGTCATGAAGTTCATTATTTATACTTTGTTTGCGAGAAATTAGCCGCAATGAAATGACTAGGGTTTCTAAATCAATAGTAAAGTGCATTTCTCATTCTTCTAATCTCCGCAGAGCGGTTGTCTCTAAGAGCGATAGACAACAGCTCCGAGTGGATTAGACGAATGAGAAAGGCACTTTACTATTGATTTAGAAACCATAGAAATGACCCACAAGACAACTTTTCGGTTTTGATAAGTTTGCAATATGTTTCGCCGATGTTTGATCTCATTTGTTCAATCCATTACAACCAATGCCATTTACCCTGACTCCTTTTCAGATCCTCAAGAAGCTCTCATTCTCATGTCCATGTGCCTTCCCATTGAACGTCTACCAGTCACTCATGTTCATACTCGGTGAGTACACGATCAAAATTCACTAAAATGTTAGGAGACTCCGTAAACTTTTCAAGATAAAGAGCCCTAGCTACTTATTACAATGAGTATAATAGGTTTTAGCAACGCGGTTCTAGAAATAGAAGAATCAATGCCCAACATAGACTGCAAACCATTGAAGGACCTTCATTCGGCTTATTCATCGCGGGTATAATGCTGAAATCAACTACATGGAGACTGGTGCATGGATGCTTCTACAGGTATGGAGAGTTCACTATGGCTGAAGATTCAGTGGGGGCATAAACAAATCATAACGAATTGTTCTCGTTCTTTCTCGTTCTCTATTTCGAGCTACTACTCTCTATCTGTCGTTTCCGATCCTTACACTAGCGAAGATCATGTGACGTATGAGTCTCCTTTCAGTAAAGGCTCATCAAATCCATAATAAATAAGTTTAATAATCCATCTGGAAAGATTATGGCGTAAAAATATTCTTTATTTAGACACCCCGACACTCGCCACAACATAAAGACGGCATGCGTGCACTGGATCGAAGTGAGAATTCCATTTGCCATTTCGTTAATTTGAATATGTTTCAAAGAAACTATATATACTTGAATGTATTAACAAACTTCGCTAACAATTTTACCAGTCACCGAAATGATAAAACAATAATCTCCAATGAGTTTCAGGTACTTGTGCAAGCATCAGTGGCTCCTGCTGTGTGGTTATTTGTGGCGTTTCTCGATGGAAGGTAGGCTTTTACATGAAATTAATCATTTGAGCTGAAAAGAGATTTATCAATCGAATGAAAATTTGACATTGTTTTGAATTTTCTCATCATCTGAAACAGTTCATGTTCAGTTACTACCGTTGCTTGTTGTCTGGAAGGTTTTGCCACTTGGAGACTGCAAGAGCTTGCAAGTGAGAATATTCGCCAATTCACTCATTAATGTCTACCGTAATGTTAAGAAACGTCACCGAACCTCTCGACGCGCAGTCGTTTCAAGAAATGTCTGGGGGAGGCATTGTGAGTATGAGCACTCCTGACATGCATGTTTCTGATAAATAATAGACATCTTCAATGATGTCTAGATAGGAGAACACTACTTTCGTAGAGACTATGCTCACACCGATTGAATCAATTATATGTAGCGAGTTGTAGGATACCCAGTCTAGAAAGCTTACCTTCAGTGAACGAAGAGTCACTTGTTATTCTTATGGATACTTTTATAACTCTAAAAGTGATTTTGCTTTTAACTACCTATCCTTTTCTAAAACCGTATCACAAATCCTTTCAGTACTGTCCTCAATGTCTGTGTTCTCTGGATGGTCCCGATGCCACGTATCTCGAGTCTACATCAAATGTCATCGCATGGGCACTACTTCTCTGTTATGGAACGTGCGCATTCATGAGTTAGTTGATTTTCTAACTACGGACTGCCTCGTTTAGCAGAGTAACATATCCGCGGGAATATTTGATATGAGAGTGAAACATATATTTTTTCGGAGTTAGTAGCTCCACATCAAATATCACAACATGGGCACTACTTCTGTGTTATGGAAAGTGTGCATACATGAGTTAATTTTCTGACCGCGCCTAAATACGCGTCGTTTAACAAAGTCACTTACCCATGGAAGTATTTGAAGTGAGAACGAAACATATATTTGTTTTATGGAGATTTTTAATCCGTCTAATAAAAGTCATGATCGAAATAGAGTTTTGATTTAAGCTTGAAACATATTTCAAAATATGTCACATACAAAATAAATTGTGAATTGCAGTCGTCTGTTGCGTTCGAATGTGCGACAAATACACGATGCTACAGAGGAAATACGTGGAAACGTACAAGTCGGAGGAGACTTCGAAATTCGATGCTGTTGCAAAAGTAATTTTTTGCATTCCACAGAACACACTTCAAATAATACAAGCTGTGCTGACACTTACATGCATTAACATTAATTATTTTAATGCTATCGTTTAGGAACACGCGGCTCAAATCGCCGACAACAACGCCAGAGCCTTCTTCAGCAATAAAGATTGGTCGAAGAAGGACTGGGATTGGGTATGAGAACTATGTTTCTTTGTCCTACGATGTTTTTTCACGTTTTCTATCACTTAGTCAAAATTAAAAATTAAACATTTATTCGATTTTTCTATTGAAATTGTTTACTGCAGGTATCGGGCGTCTCCGAGATCTCGAATCCCTTCTTCGCTCGAATGAGAATGATCGAGACTGAGAAGACGAGGACGACACTCTACACTCCATTGCAGTTGTGGAGCAGTCACAATGTCAATTCATTAAAAAATTAAATGTGTTTCTCCTTAATGCAAACCTTGGAAAAACGACCGAAAATAGTTCGGGATACGTAGCAAACACAACTTAAATATTTATTCTGTGTCACTCCTTTAATTCTTCCATCGTGAACTGTTCCATTATTAATAATATTCATTTAATAATGAAAAGGCGCTTTTCAGGGTTACAAGATCCTCAAGCCCGACGTTGACGTGCCGTCGGCAGGAGATGAAGACAACTGAACACGTCCGAACTCTTCCATTGCGGAATACTATAGCCCATCTATTGGGGATGGTGGCCCTGCCTATACGCGTATTATGCCAGTCTAATAGAATGGCTTTAAAATGTTCCCAATTCCTTGCTCCCATTTTGTTCCGTGAACAATCTTCTCTAGTAATCGTGGTCATTGAATGTACGCGTGTGTTTCATTGTCAGTTACGTGTCGGTATTGCCATAATTTGAACCAACTTTTTTGGGTAGATTTCACACTGTTTTAGCTGCGTAGAGCTAGCAAATAAAGAGTTAGACAAAGTTGTTCCAGATTATTCATCTACTATTCTGGGAGCGTTTATCTATCGCTCGTAATAGGGTGGGGTCTTTCGAAGATTTACTGACAGCCGGTCATTCACTCGCCGTCTAACTTCTTTCGGTAGCGGTCGTCTTTACAACGCAGGGACTACCGCTACC
>JACMIF010002391.1:0-18296 GCA_014805445.1 Diplogasteroides magnus | reverse complement strand
CCCCCCGCCCCCCCCCCCCGCCCCGCCCATACCTACTTCCAGGGAAAAAATCAGAATTTAATTCGAAACTTTACCACTCCGGCGATGATTCACTGGGGTAACATCGTGGGTCCATTGACAGACACCACACCGAAATCGGGTGGACTTCCTGTCACTAAGGCCACTTGCATCGCTGATCGTGAGTGATAGAGGGAGTCATATCCAGTTTTGGCCGTTCAGAACATTGGCCCTGGCAAGGTTGTATTGATACTGCAAATGGAAATTCAGCAGACTTCGGGGGAGTATGTAAATATGGGCTTTGCTATATTTACTGCTCGTTTGGAAGACCGGTCATGTGGACAGATGTAAGTTGATCTTCCTGTAAGACTTTAGATGATTTTCTTGCAAACAAGTAAGTAATAATGGTAATGGCTTTTCTTCAGGAAGACGGAGTGGCAGGAATGAGTGATCGAATTAACTGTCGAGAATCTGATCCCATTATTCCTGATTCGGATAAGTTTGCTAAGACTATATGGTGCGCATAATCCGCAATCAATTTGTAATATCATTCCATCAGATTAGGGTGCAATTCTAATTTTGCTCAAAGTGTAAGGTTGTTCATTTACTTTTCATATTTGTGCAGGCATTTATCTTATTTTTTCCCCTGTTATTGGTACGTCAATCAGCACATCTAACATGTGACCCCTGATAATCTTGTATCTTGTATTGTTACGTTATGTGAATCAAAAAAAGGAAAAAAAAAGGTTCTTAATGTTCGGAACAAGCGGTTTACATATATTATAATTAACATATAATCTTCACTTATGAAGCCTTGTTGCAATCCGTACTCATAGTTAGCTATATAATTGTACAGACACAAGATCATAATGAAGATAAATTTAGAAATCTGCGAGGTATCATCAAAATATTATAGCATAAGTATACCCCTCCCCCTTTACTAGTGCACAGTGGATTCTTGCAGTCAGAATATTTAGTGTTTAAATTTCTTGACTTCTTGAAAAATATTCAAGAATTCTTGACTCAAGAAATTTCTTGAAAAACAGTCAAGAAAATCAAGAAATCAAGAAATCAAGAAATCAAGAATCAAGAAATGTCCAGCCCTGCTCCCCATATCAATTCCTTGATATCTTTTGCGGTCAGAGATCGAGTCAACGTCTTATCCATTCTCGTTGGGAGTAACTAGGATTTAAATTCACAGACCATGATTACAAAAAAAAGATTTGTGTTTTGTTTTTCATGGTGCTTGATTTAATCTAGCGAAGTTCCCGTATGAAAGTTGACAGACTGTTCATTCCATTCCAGATGTACAACGGAGAAGGTCACTAACAAAAAGACACATCCACTGATCATCGATGAAGTTAACAGCGTGCACGTCTCATCCCTCCTGGAGAACCTAAGTATACTGCAATAGCGTGACATTGGTAAGATGAAGACGAAGGAGATATCTACCCATGAGCATTTTATTATTATATTCATCGTATTGGGGTGAGAGATTCAGGGATACTTGTCAGGGCACGAAAAAGAAAATAGATCCTTTACAGCACTCTTCTTTTATAGGATCAGTTGAGAGCACACAAACTCTCAAAAATCTGGTTAATCTAAATTTAGTTCTTCATTTGACTTGTGTTGATCAATATAGTAGCAGACGCCGAAATTATTAGGGAAAATTGTCATTATGTAATCCCTGTACATCAAAATATTTTAACTTCTCAGTCAGTACACAGAACAATGAACGAAATGATGTTTGAAGATCATACTTCAGTCAAAAGTGCTCTTCTTTAGACACGGATCGAATCTTTTCGAATTTGGACTGTTTCTCGTATGTCAGCTTAGTCCACAGAGTGATCTTGTAAATGAATCTTTCTCCATCAGTCTTTAATGAACTGTTCTCCTGTAATGAATGTAAGAATATAATAAAATACTATATTATAATATTATTATTAGGGGTGTCTCATAAGCAACCGACGTTTTCAAACTAAAAAAACAACTCTATTTTCGCCATTCATCGCCGCATGGTCTCGTATTTATTGGTGTTATGCGAAGGTTTCTCAATTCTGCGCAATTGGTCACACCCTGTTCTACCTAATAAGTAGTTAAGTTTTGTGATTTTACAAAGACGAGAATATTTTTTCTAAATCAAAACGTATAAAGAAATTTTTGAGGAAATCACGAATGATATCTTCTTACAATATAATATACATGCCTTGGAAAGATCCTTTGCATTGACACTTCCGCAACGGTGGTTGCTTTCACCAACAAGCACCTAAAAATCATACATATTGTCATCAGTATTTCAGCCTAATGACTCTTATTCTTCGCCGCTTATATTATAAAAGTAATAAAAACTTTATCTCCTTCGAGATTCGTTTGACCTGTTGGAGTACTCTATTTCTGACCATGCATTCCAGATCAAAAAAGAACTATGATTGATGGTATGTTATTGCACATTATAAACAAAACAATATCTGAGAAAATCTTTAACAATTCTGTAAAGGTGCAGAAATATCTGCGTAATAATAGTCTGCGGAGAAAATTTTGAGTACTTTTTGACTAAAATTTGCGTATTCTCTCTTGTTACCAATCTCACCCATTGAATGCGCTCACTTACAACTTATCGTTGTACATATGTACACAAAACACTGCGTTTACCCAAATTCTGTAAATGCACTTCCTTGTATACGCAAACGCTATGTTCAGGACCCTAAATAAGTGATTGTTGTATTACACATTCTGCGTTCCTAGGAAAAAATGATTTCGAAGAAGCACTACTGCACCTCATAAATATCCAAGTCTCCTGCGACGAGTTGGCGCTCAGCTTTTAGAATCTTAAAGATTAAATAAAAAGTTCATGCGCTTTTCACACCTTTATTGGAATGAGATGGTATTGCTCAGTATTGTATCTTTCGTTTAATTCGATCATTCCACGCCAAACGTTTTCCTGAATAAGTTCGCTGAAAGGCATTGTTGAACGCCATGCTATGGTTTCCCTTCATTTTAAATAAATGATTCGGCTATATTGCAACATAAATTCACCAAAAAAATTAATGAAATATCTCACCTTGTTCGATGTGTCTTCTGGATCTGTGGGTTCGCGTCCTCCACTTAGAGTTGGTTTGTTTGGAATATCATTATATGTGATCATTGAGAGTGGGCAAAGCGGACGGTGGCACTAAAAGAGTATCACTACGATCGATGAAATCAAAAGTGTCACGTATTTTGCACATCGGCTGAGGTCGAACATGGGTGTGAGAACAACATATGCGAGAGATGTAGTAATGAGGGGAAATTTTAAAATAAAATAAAATAGTTACATTGATCTCGGAGGACTCCATGATGCGTGCAAACGAGTATGCAACATGTGACACCGCTCAGTGGTTGGTCAGGTAAGCATTTTCAGGTCGTGATTCATAATAGAATTATTCTACGCAGCTCAATCTTCCATTGAAATATATGCGTAGCAAAACAAACCTCACAAAATTGCAAAAATTAGAAAATAATCAATTGCTCTAAATTTACTTCAACTTTAGGCTTTTTTGGATCATAGCAAACGCCAAAATTATTCCGGAGAATTCGGTGATGTCACTGTGCTTGACAGACCGAGACATCTGCCCATTGTTGTTGTTTGCAGTGTGCATAATGCACATCATTCCATTGTGTGAAGGGTAACAACCCCCATGACCGCCGTGTCCCTTATGGCTGTCCATAAACTCATACTCCCCCTTTTTCCTCCATTGCACTAGTCTTTGATGGATGGAAGAACCTGTTTGTGTCTCGAGGAGGACGAATTCACTACACCGCCCATTGAGTATTTTGCATCGGGTCACATTTGAATGTGACCGGGAGCCATCAATCATTGCGTTCTTCCTCTACACTCACGAGGAGATGTTGGAGGACATCAGGAGGAGGCCCAATTCACTGGTGGGTCACGTTTACTCTCACATGTTTCCCCCCGTTCGATCCGATCAATGCCTTGTTAGAATGTACGTGTTGTTCGCATGTGCCGTGTAAAGAACGGACACAGTGTCAACTTTCACTTTTCATAAACATATGGCGATCCTTCAGCGAGATGTGAGGATTGAGGATATGGTCATTGCCCTTCTCGCATTCTTCTCTTCTTTCGCTATCATTTGTGTGCTGCTCGGTTGTCTTGCGTGTCTCTTCGTTTTCTACTGGAAGAGGGTTTGTTTTGCACCTAGACAATGAAGGAATCAATGAGAATCACTCAGACCACAAGGCGAGTTCACATGTTTCCTCGTGGTCCAGAGTGCAGGAGAAGAGATGACGATCTAATGAGGCAATTCAATGTCGCGCAATTGATGATCGCGCCATGAAGATCAGTTTCATTTTTCATGGATTCAAGGCGGAACGGAAAATTACAAATCTGGCAGAACGGGTACTTGCACAAGAAAAGAATGCTCCCAGTCGTTCACTGAGTTCTTCCTTTCTCTTATGTTTGTTGTACATAGCATGAACGCAGAAACGGGTTTAGTCCATAAGCAATTATTACACACGAATGTATTGTGCACTTTGACAGAATGTGATTAGTGCTTTTCATTCATAAATGCAAGAAGTGCAAGTATTTTGTGCTCCAGTTTTCTCGCATCATAGACACAATGTGATATTTCGTCCATTCGTACTTCGATTCCACGCAGTCTCACTTCAGTCTTATGGGCCTGTATTTTTTTTCTTTCGATGAAAGTCCCTTTCTTCCTCACCTTGATCTCCTTCTCTTCCATTTCCTGAGTTTTCGTGTTCAATTGCGTAGTTATTTTCTTATTCTGAAGTCTCTGCGCTGTTTCAGCCTTCTTGCTCTCTTGCAGTTCAGCGTGGAGCTGAAAGGAATTCATTTCGGAAGGAAAACACTTCGATTCTCATACAGCCTGACATTTCGCCTGTACGGTCTTGAGATCAGCATCTAATTCATTGATCTTATCCTGTCTATTGAGAACTGCCGACTTCTCGTTGTTCATTTCGTTCACTGCTCTGTCTCGTTGCACTCCTAACTGGGCACTCTGCAAGATAAACAAATCATTCTGCAGAGACAGTCTCACTAGGGGTTATAAAGCTGCAATTTTATGTGCAAAACTGTATTTGTCATTCGTCCAATGTCCGAGGAGCAGTTGCCTCTCTCGTATGACAGACTCACATGTGGATTTGACGATGAGAAATATACTTTTGCACAAATATTTGCCGCTTTAGCAACGATATCTCTCACCGTCGCCTTCTCATTCCATAGTTCCTTCTCCAACATTGTCACTTCCTCTTTTCTCTTCTGATTCATGTTCTCCTCCTTGCATTCAAATTCCCGAAGCAGATTCTTAATCTCAACTTGCAAATCCGCACTTTTCTGCTTTTCCAACTCGAGCTCCTTTCGAGTCTAAAATATCTTTTTAGCGTGATTTCATCAAACAACGAACTTTCTTGAGATCCTCATCCAATTTGTCCTTGTGGCTAATGAGGCGTTGCTCGGTGTTGTGAAAGCTCTCAATCAGTTCATCCTTTGTAGAGGCGAAACCGTCTTGTAGCTTAGCCACCTGTGGGATGGACTTGTCTATAAATATGCGGCCAGAACTATGTACCTCACGCTTGTGCTTATCGGCTTCACGAAGCTTTGACTTGATTTGCTCTCTGATCATTGTGTCATGCCTTGTTTCCTGAATAAATTATTTAAATTTGATTCTAAAATACAAACTCGCCTGTAATCTGAACTCGTCTTCATACAATTTCTTCAGATTTTCGATTGTAACCTGTTTGTCTTGTTCACTGAGCTCGAACGCCTCTTCGATTTTCTGAACGAAATAAAAGTTTCATTTTTGTTACGTTTTTGATTGTACCTTGACTCGTTCCTTCATCACCCTGACACTTCTCTCGAATTCATCCCTCATCTTCTCAACTTCTGCATCTCGTCTTTCAGTGTACGCCTTGACGAAAGATTCGGTCTCTTTACGAATCATATTCCGTTCCAAGTCGATTTCATGAAGGAGATGAGTCTAAACAAGAAGATCTTTCCTAAAGCCGAATGTTCACTTACAAAATTATAAATCTTGTTGTATGGCCATAGAATGAGGTCGTCCTTTGAGTCATAAATACTCTGTTCCTTTCCCAAGTCAACAACAACGACACATCCATTGCGGGATCCCATAACAAGATGACCATTCCTGATCGATAACTGAACGAGGAGAAGGAATTCGATAGGTTGAGTGGATTCAAACATGCGCAATAGCACTGTGTAAATGTGGGAGTGCGTGGAAGGGCTCCTCTGGATCATTCTCACTTGCAATCAGAAGTTGACCACAAGTAGTGGCAAGGAAGAGTATTCCTGCAAGGAGTTCTCAGTATGATAATCAATCTCTGACCGACCAGGCTTTCCAGCGAGGAATCGCGAGCTACTTTCATATCCAATGGCTGAAGTGTGCATGCTCAGAGTGCCCAGCTCCTCAAAAGCATCTTCATCAAGCAAATTTATCGAAATGCTAGGTGTTATAAAACGGCAGTACAGTGCATATTATCATTCATCTAATCTCCGCGGAGAGTTTTTCTCTACGAGCGATGGATAACCGCTTCGAGTGTATTAGACTAATGAAAAATACACTTTAGTAACGTTTTAGAAACCCAATTGCATACCTTTCCATTTCTAATCCTCGCAATGCCGAATCTCTTGTTCAGAGCATAGACATTGCTGCCCAAATGAGCAATGTCCGTGTAGAACTGCAGCTTCGTTTCCACGCTCCACACAACCTCGGCTGATCTCGCGTCAAAGCAGAAGATCTACATGATGGCGTTGCTTCGTAGCATTCACAGCATTCTAACCTGGTCATTCTTCCCCAATACAGTCACGAAGTCACTGTCGTCCGAGAAGACTGCTCTCGTTATGCCCTATGGAAAAATTCATTTTGGCCATTCCTATTTTCATACCTTCTTCATGTTGGTAGCATTACTACAGATCAACGCGAAGTCTGCAACTCTTCTGATTTCAATTCGCCCTTCTTCAAAGAGCGCAATGAGTTCCCGACTATCATTCAGACATGTCTACAGGAATGATTGGGTTCTGGACCAGAAACTCTCTTTACATGGACAATCTTCATCTCCACGAGATCTTCTCCCACTTCAAGTGATTGGAACGAGAGATCGAGTGTAGTAACAGCAATCGTTCTAACGGCGAATAGCTTGTATTTGTGGAGTCCGAAGAAGATGGAAATAGCATCTTCGACCACTGCATAGCTGATCACCCTCCTGGAAGAAAGTACATTCAAAAGGGCAGAGAGTGGTCCTTGCCCAGTGGCGCGTGACGAAACGATGATGTGTCCCTTGTTGTCCAGGGAAGCAATGAAATGCTCTGAGATGGAGACCTGAAGGTCGGCTATAGTCCAGAAAACCGACTTCCACTGTACTTCGACGATATCTGCTCTGTGTCGTGCAGTTACCATCCTCCCTCCATCCTTCGTCACTGACTTGACATGCCTGCACCGTCCCCTTTCTCGTGTTCTTACCCAAATTCTGACCTCAGTGACACATCCAGCAATTGACTACCACTGCTGCAGAGAATTGCCTCTTCAGCCTGGTCAAACGACAGAATTTGAGACGCAGGAACAGAAAGGCTGGAGTGAGAGAGCTCAAAGTCAGCAATTCGTCCCTTCTGTGTTGGGATAAAGTACCACAAGGCTAATGGCCGCGTCCCATTGTGGATTGCCCTCCAGCATAGGAAATACAAGAACTATTCCATTCTGAGTTTGCACTGCGAATTTGCGAATAGTGAACGTCATGGCGACAACGAGACATTCAGCCATCTCTTTGTGGAGTAATCTGAATGCAACGCAGTCTAAGACAACACAAAATCCGTTAACTGAGGATATGCAGTTGCCAATTCCACAACTTCCAGTGCAAGAGTCTCCCTGTACAGTCTGATCGAGGCAGATCTCGTACCGAATGCCATGGTGACGTCACTAGCCCAACTGTGGCACGTAGCATCATCGAACTGGATAAGAGGATTTATTTACGAACAGCGATCACGTACCTTAATTTGCGAGAATTTGTCCACGTATCCGTTCAGTGCTCGTAGCAGATAAGCATATCCACCACCGAAACAGCACAAAATGCCCTCGTCCGCGGGGCAGAACGAAACCTGCAACAGTACTTTGTTTACATATTCTCATGGTTTTCGTTCAACCTCCCAATACTTGTCTCCAATATGAGGAAGTAGTTCTCCAACTGCCGACTGCTTGTTCAGTTTGAGATCGAATACGGTGAGATTGACCGCTTCATCTTGCCCTGTGGAAAGGGCGACAAGCGCTTCTCCTCCTTGGGAGATGCACATGCTGATCACTCTGAAGAGTAATGTATCCACTACTGGTCAATGTGAAGTACGGTTGGCAGATTGTATGCGAAATAGGTTATGTTTCACTGATACTACATAATAAAGCTTTATCGCTTTCGTGAAACATAACCGATCTCGCATACTGACTGCGAATCCTAGTGTACAGTACTTGCTCGTGTGAGCCACATCGATCATCGGCTGGAGTGTATTCGAGTCAAGTGTTCTAATGGCTGATCCTCCCTCGATGCTCTCATCATACACGGCGAGGGCGATGATTGTGTGGTCGGGAGAAGATGTGAGGACTGTCACCTGAAAGGAATGTCGTTTTTCTCGTCCTATAGCATAGTTCTCTGCAAAAAAACTGAAAGGCTGATCTGACATCACTTTCCGCACGCAACCTTGCATGCATAGACCATACATGGAATGCTACATTTCGATAGCAAATCTACAGTGCGTGCATTTTCTCGAAGAGCATGACCCCTCGTAAACGTAAACAAGTGACGTGTGACCTCTCCGCTCTGCCGCAGAACATTCACACACGGCCAATCTGCATCCAAGTCTATGTAGTTGAGACAGTCCGCATTCGAGTAGAAGACCGTGGCATTCAGGCCGAAGACTGCTGAATCGAACCCACGAACAGCCTGAATTATTATAAAACGGGTGATATCCAACATGAAATGCGTCCACCTGGCTCCTATCGACGAGATCTTTCGAAGTAAGCATACTGTTTAGTGTCTATGAACACCTCAGGAGTCTTCTTCGCTGTCTCCTGAAGCTTACATGCCGAACAACATGAAACACAGGACATCCTGACTTCGAACCAAGCCTTGTTGTATTTTTTGATTTTCTGGATGAGGTCGGATTGAAGAAATTTGACTGTTCCTTCTCCGTCACTTTCGTGGTCAGAGGACGAGCTTCGTTTGTCTTCGAGAGTTTTCGATGTCTGAATTGCACCCAATCGACTTCCACTCTGGGCCTTCTGCACACCTTCTTAGTGACCTTTCTATTTCCCGACGATGGCTTGGTAGCCTTTCCGGATGGCGGTTTCCTTTGTCTATTGAGATTAGGCTCACTGGTTGAAGGTCGCAGGGATCGCTGCATCCGATTTTATCCCTGTCACATCTGATGAGATGAGATATGATGAATTGAATGGAGAGGGTGAGGAGCGGATGAGATGAGTGAGAAAAGGCCTTGAGTCAGCAGTCACCGAGGCATAGATGAAGTGGACTTCCGGTGGGTGAACTGAGGTTACTTCCCCCATGTGGAGACAGACGAACACAATGTACGAATAGAGTTCGGGCATCAATAGTTTGGTGGTGATTAGAGACCGCCAAACAGGCAGAACCGAAACAAGTCGTGCGTATTT
Organism: Diplogasteroides magnus; assembly: GCA_014805445.1. Lineage (NCBI taxonomy): Eukaryota > Metazoa > Nematoda > Chromadorea > Rhabditida > Diplogasteroididae > Diplogasteroides > Diplogasteroides magnus. Next base: position 8,616 of record JACMIF010002391.1, on the reverse strand, counting down.
CATTACATTATTTCAGGTCGTGCGAAAAATTTTGAGGATTCAATTCGTGATCTCTAGTTATGATATTTGTGAGTCATTGCTGACCGAAACAGTGAACTGCTCTTTCATAGAGCGATCAATTCGCTGATAAGGACTCATTCCTCGCTTTTATCCCTTGACACCCAATACAATACAACACGTAGCATTCAGACAGTTTATTAATATGCATCAGCATGGAATACTGGCAATGGAAGACGAATGCGTACATACATGAGATTCATGATGACAGACTGAGTATATGGGACGGCAAGTGGGTAAATACACTGTATCCTCTACTCTGTTCAGTTAGTGTGGGGAAGGCCAAGGCACTTGAGGTGCTTCTGGGCTTCATCGTTGTAACTGAAAAGGAAAAATGTAATTAGGAGAATAATGAGATTCTCCTGAAGGAGAAATGCAATTAACTCACACTTTGCCCAGCGCGAACCATGCTGCTTTCTCCTCGTCACTGAGGGTGATCTTGGTTCCCAAATATCCAACAAAGACGGTGAAGAAGGCCGACCAGAGAGCGGGGTCCATCTTGAACTGACGATGACGATTGATCTGTTCCCTCACGTATGCCAAGAAAACCTGAAGTGAATGCGTTGGATCGAGGAACAGAACTAGGATCGACTAGGATAAGTCACTCACGGGTTGGTTCTCGAAGGTGTTAGCGAGGATGTGGTTGGCCAGGAGAATTCTCTGTCCCTGCTTCTCAAACCTGAATAATCGATGTTTCGCTTCAATTCCGGAAAAAAAACGACGGACCTCTCACTCTTCTGTACGTCATCAGCGGTGAAATGCTCTGCGCCCTTGAAGTAAACGCGGAGATCGGGGTAGTTGGTGAAGAAACTGAAGCAATCATAGTGATCTGATCGGACAACACTGTACTCACTATTTGTAGAAGTCCTTTCCGTTTTGCAGATTCTCTTCTTCAGTTCCGACCATTCGGGACTCCAGGGACTTCTTGCACAGACGACCAATCTCAGCGACCGAGGCCATGATGTGTTCTACAAGGAGTGAATGCTGTTTGAACGGCAAGAGAAGAGTAGCTGCACTCAGAACACTGAGTGCAGACAAGAAATGAAAGTGGAGAAAGACCCTAATGAATGGAGTAAGGGTATTAGGGAGACTCTCTTATGAAGGGACGCCCTACGAGGAACTAGGAGGTGGGCCATCATATGGAATCGCCCTTTCGCACGCACGCAGTAATTGTCATGCTAAGGGGGAGAGAGGGGAGGGGGAGGAAGAGAAAGAAGAGAAGGAGAGGATGGGGAAGGTAGAAGGAGAAGTGATCGGACGGGGGAGAGCGGATCTACGATCTCTACTCTCCCCTTGAGAAGGACACACACTTAATGTGCACGGAAAAGTCTAGTGAAAGCACGTTGTTTGTCTCGAGGAGAGGAAGAAAGATTATCTGATCATTAAGAGAAGAAGGTCCAGAAGACCACGTGTTCCCACTCGTAGAGTGATAATCCACACGTAGAGGAATGCCCATTGGCATGGCTTAGCGAGAACATACGTGAGTCCTTTTTGACCCCTTGCGCTCCTTGATCATGTCTTACTGTATACTACGAATTGAATTCCATTTGAATGATTTCTGAAATACAACTGAAAAATATCAAAATAAGAATAGTAGAAAAGTTTATGTCCCATATGGGTTTTTTCACGTTTTTCTTTGATGCAATTCGCCCATAATGATCATCATTCGTCCTATCAATCTGTCGACGTCATAAAGTTTCTGAGAACAGAAACTAACAGTGAGCAGACTTACCATAAGTGTCAGTGAATAGAACAGAAACTAACATCAGAGTGAGTAGCAGACACAAGTGTCATTTCGATGAAAAAAAATGATTTCCATGCTAATGACGAAATGTTTGACCTGGCATAAATTTTTATTCGAATTTTAAAAATTAAAAAAATACCATTAAAATTGAATGATTCATTTTTCATCATCATTATTATAGTACAATATATTGATAGCGGTTCATTCCTGTTGCCGGTTGTTTTCTTTTTTCTCGATTCTTTATTCTCCCTGTCAAGGTTTATGTTCGTTAAAATATTATATATAAAATTCACTGAAGATTCTGGTAAAAAAACTCAAAATACAGATATTCGTGACACTAAATTTCTTATAGGCGTTGTTGATATTCTTAGCGAAGAAATTCACAGAGTCCTTAGTACATAGAGTGGGAGTTCGCTTTCTTGAACAACTGCTGCTAATGAAAAAGAGTGCTTCTGTCAGATGTCTCTTGTTTCTGTTCTTTCACAGAAACTCGATAATTACACTACGAACTAGCATCCAAGTAAACACTTCAGAAGTGGCCTGGACTAAATTTGTTATCCATTGCTTTGCGCAATATTACAGACTATTCCAATGTTTGTCATCTCAACATACAGTCAATATAACGGATCAAGAAAAGAAGAAGGTCACTCTTCTTGTTCGTAAAGTGTTTCCGTTTTTCGTGCAGTCCATCATAAATCAAATACCTTGAAGATTCTGGTAAACATCTCCAAATATCGACATTTGCACTTTTCTTGCAAGAGTTGCCGATATTGTTAGTGAAGAAGGCCACGTTTAGAGAACAAAGTATTTGGGCCAATGTATGTGCGAACATTTTCTTCGCTTGCGTATAAGAACAAACATTTTCGCCTTAAAGAATATTCGGCTATCGAACCATTCTTGAAATTTTGCGTGATACTTGGAATCTGTTATTGATATTGAAGTAGTGAGATCAAGGACACTGAAAAAACTTCGGTTCCTTTGCATGCAATTTACTAACGATTTTTTTCATAATTTCTGTAAATGATAATATCGAATTCAACAGTTGGTAGTGATCTTATAGCTATGTGGGCGGTCAGCCTTGATCTCATTTGTTCTGTTGCCACGTACCAAACTGAGCATTCAAGCGAAACTAGCTAATCTTCATGTATAGATGATACGATTACTATAGTATTCTCGGTTATTCACGTTGCAAAACCTTATCCAATGCGACTTTCGATTAGAAGAATTAGGAAACAATCGATGACTTCCGCAAGGAATAATATGCCAGGATAAAAACCTGATAAATTCGTCGTCGAAGGATTTACTGAATTTGAATGAGCAAAACTTGCGCTTATCGTTATTTCATTGTTCAGATCAGTAGAAAATAGTCCGATACGTCTCCCACCGAGGTGTGTGATCTGCGCAAGAGACATCTCCATACCGATAAACTGACGGAAGCAGTGAGAGATCGACTCGAGAATTTGTAAATGGAGGTATTTTCACTTGTGATCTCTTAATTGCTGTCAGTTGAATTTGTTGTAATCGATCTTCCGATCCCACATATCATAAATAGGAATATATTATTCCATCATTTCAAATTCTCTTTTCTCTGACGTATCAGTAAGCAAATATTTCCATTATCGCCATATGCAACATCTTTCTTTTTTCTTTCATCCGTGACGAAATTAGTTGTCCATGCCATGAGCGTACAAAAATGGATTATTCAATGTCTGTATTCTCAATAGTATTACGACCATAATGTGTACGATTAAATATTGAGAATGAAATAAAATGAGTCCAGAAAGTGAAAACATGCATTTTTTTTCTTCTTCAATGGAGTTCTTCAGCGGAGAATTACACTGTCATGAAACAGAGTGAACGTAAAAGAGTTCAAGGCGATCTCTTGAACGCTGGCGTACAAACTTTATTTATAGTTTGAACAGCCAGTGAACATTGATGATGAAAACAAACGTTCCGTTTGCAGTACGACCACATGAACATAACACACGCGACGTTTGTGAAAATTCGGGTCGATAAATAATTTCGCATTCCTTTTCGACGCCATAGCAACAGATTTGACATAGAAAATGTGGAGAAATGTCGGAATGAGCAGAGAAAATGCACTGACGAAATGCATTTGAAGCACGCGGAGAAAGCACAAGTTTCACTCTATAAGAGTCAATGAGATTGTCATTCTCCAACAGCTGCTATCAGTGCATCTCACTGTGAGTGAGTTGTGACTATCGGGTCATTCCGACCATGCGGGTTGCCCTTCTTCTGTTAGTGATCCTTGATTTCTCATCTTCGCACAAGGTTCGCTTTCGCTCAATTCTGCCGTTAATTATTTTTTGAAGATCTTAGTAAACAACCCAAAATACCGACATTCACATACTAATTTCCTTGCAAGAATCGCTGATATTTTGAGTGAAGAAGGACATGAAGTGGTTAGTAAATAGAGTGCACTTTCGCTTTCTCGATCTTTGTTATCAAGTGCCGCTAATGGAAGAGAGTGCTTATTTTAGACATCGTTAGTTTCTGTTCTTGCACCGAAACTCGATGATTGCACCACGAAATCCACTATCATCCACGTACAACCTTCTGAAGAGACAGCCGGTCACTATGCGAAAATGATGGCAGCCGATTCCGATGTATTCAACAAGCCACTATTTGACTTCGCCTCACATCACGAGGTTTTCACCTCACTGAAAACTAAAAGTAGATGAAGTTCTCAGAAAGGAGAAGAATATGGAATATTGTGGTCGACGATGTGCAAAAAGACCCTGGAAGAGCCAGGTCTCATTGAAAGACTGACGAATGAGAAGTTTGATGTTGTGATCACGGAGAACATCGATATGTGTGGAATGGGTGAGTATGTTAAAGGGGATGAATCAATGGCTAGTCATCGCCCGTAGCTGTTGTTCCATATCAATTAGCAACACTCTAGGGACAGATTGATTATCACTATTACGCACTGCAATGCCATGTTCTATTCAAATATTCCTCATTTTAAGGATTGAGTCATGCCATCGGGGCTCGCAGTGTCATCATGGTGAACGTTCATTTATATTTTTTCGTTAAAATTGACAATTAATTGGGTTTCATTAGAATGTTTGTAATTTCAGGTCAGCACGACCATTCTTTTTGGGCAGCAATATGATGAGATGGGAGTACCTCCTTCAATCAGCTTCAATCCAAGTGAGAGCTCATTTCAGAATTTTGGAATTTTTCATACGATTCAGCTTTGTACATGCCTACCCTGAACTTTCATTCGATAACTGATCGATTCTGGAATATCATCAGCGATTTACTCCATCGGCATCAATTTGCACCTTGCAGAACGAAGGTTGAAGAAGTGTTCAGAGAAAAGTATGGACCATCCTTTCCTTCGCTCGCGGTAAGAAAAAAAAGTCTCATTATTAGATATACTTACTGTTCTTCAGGAACTATCCTCGAATGTCGCGTATTGCTTCGCGAACTCTGAACCTTTGATCGATTTCGCCCATCCAACTCTGCACAGAGTCATTGATATTGGAGGATTGGGAGCGAAGACTCCAAAACCACTTGATCAGGTTTGCTCCCTTTCATAACTGCTGAAAAATTATCACAAATTGTATTGATTTCAATCTCACTTCAGAAATGGGACGCAATCATGAACCTTCGTGATCGATCCGTGCTGATTTCTTTCGGTTCCGTTGTCAAAAGCACGAAACTGAGCATTCAATCGAAAAGGGCCATTCTACAGGTACGAGATATTTGATTCCTACCCAACCCTTTGTTCAGGTTGCAAGGTCCTTCCCTGCGGTGACGTTTATTTGGAAATACGAAGAGACGGAAGATGACTTCTGTATGAAGGAGGCTTCCCAAGTGACCAACTTGGTCATTTCATCTTGGATGCCTCAAGTGGACTTACTCAGTGAGCGACTTGATCATTGTGCGAACATAAAATAACATTCAGATCACGAGAAAATGGCCTTGTTCGTCTCTCATGGAGGAATGGGATCTGCCCAAGAAACCGCGCTTAGTGGAGTTCCAGCACTGTTCATTCCCCTCTTTGGTGATCAGCCCAGAAATGCAGGAATGTTGCAGCACAATGGACTGGGAAGGGTTGGTTGACATTTCTTCCTATTTATGACGTTAACCGAAACTAATATTTTTCAGGTCTTCAGTAAGCTCGATATCCCAAATGCGGAAAAACTGACGGGCGCGGTGAGGGAACTGCTCGAGAACAAGAAGTAAGGGGTTAAGTGGAAGAATATTCACCTGAAACGACAATTCAGATATCGCGAGAACTCCCGTCGTATGCGAAAGATGCTGTCCAAGAAACCTTTCAAAGCGCGTGAACTCCTTGTTCGTCACGTTGAATTTGCTGCAGAATTTGGTCCATCGCCATCGCTTAGGCCTTCTTCCCATGATATGTCCTTCTTTGAACTGCACAACCTCGATATTCTATTGGTCTCCCTCTTGATCTCGGTTTCAATTTGTATGATTCTCTTCATTGTCGTCACTCGATTTTGTTGTGGTCGATCGTCCGATCTCACAAAGTCCAAACATGAATAGACCATATTGCCATTTCATCCCCTGCATTCCGCCATGGTTTGTGTTTTCGTATTTTACACAGGAACAGCATTTTCATATCCGGATAAGGTCCATTAGACGTAACTTCGTAGACAACTGACATCTGGGAAGGAAGTTGACAAATCTAATGTATAAAAATTTGATCTTTGACCAAAAATTATTAAATCACGGCTAAAGCGTATACCACCCCCTGGGCATTTTACCCTGAAAGTTCCAGCCCTGGGAAAAATATTTGAAGATCTGTGCGACCCCATCCTCCGGTCTTACAGAGAACTTGTTTTAAAATGATGCTGTTCAAATTGCTACTCTACAACAGTCCTTTTTTCTGCATGCGGAGTGCCGAGAGATGTTTATCGCACGTGTCACATACAACGTGAACTATGGTACTCCGCGATTTGCGGGACACCGAAAAACACCACAATCATTAATATATAACGGTGAGATTACAACCTGGATGCGTCGGTCCCAGTTTTTGTGCACATAGAAAATAACTGCCGCTCTTCCGGTGTAAGATCGGCAGTTATAACAACCACTGATGGTAGTTTGACTTTGAAACTACCGCAAGCGATTGTTATAACTGCCGATCTTACACCGGAACTACATGAACGGTAGTTATTTGTCTGTGTGTTCCATTCACGCTACCAACACAAGTTATTCAAAAGAGACTATTACAATCAGAGTGGGGGGGGGTATGAGTGATTGCTCATTATAAATGGGCAACGTCACTCGAGCAACGTCACTCATTTTCATTTGGGCGACGTTGTTCATCCCTCTTCATTCATTTCTTTCTTCTCCAAAGATCGGTTGTTGCATTATTTGTAATTAGCTTAGCTATTTTACATACATTAGACAAGTAAAATAACTATTCTAATTACAAGAACGACCAGTTTGAGACAGTGCTGGCTTGGAAATGACTGGGTTGCTCAATTATAAATGAGCAACACTCATCATTCGAGCAATGCGTTGCTCGAGCAACGGGTCTATTCATCATTGCTCGAACAACCGATCACTCGAAGAACGTTGCCCACGAATTGCTCATTGCTCGAGTTTGCTCATACCCCCCCCACTCTGATTACAAATATTCAGTCATGAATCGTGTTCTCATCTGTATCCTGGTGCTCTGCACGAGCGGTTCCATTTGCGCTATCCTAGTAGATAGAATAGGTCATATTTCATACCGAGTGTTTTATTTATATAATAACTCATTAGAAATGGTTCTTCCTGAGAGAATTGACGAAAAGATTCAATGGAGGAGTTGTCTGTATTCAGGTGGTGCGGGTAACTTGTGTCCAAGAGCAGCAAGGGCAGCCACGGGCATGATTTTCAATCGCTGGCGTTGTTAACGAGCCGTGACACAGTGTTTGGACAATCTCTTGTGAAAGACATTAAAATTGCAAATGTAACTGTTAAAGGTGATGTTCGTCGCATGTGTTAAAGGAGCATTCACTAGGGATCGCATTTTGGAACGTTATTGACAGCCGTCCATTTCGAGCAGTCTAACTTCTTTCCGAGCCGCCGTCTCTCACTTCGCAGAGACGACCGCTAGAAATGAAGTTAGACGGCTAGAAATGAACGGCTGTCAATAACGTTCAATAATGGGATCCCTAGCAATCACAGAGGGAAAGGAGAACGACAAGTGATTACTGTACTTTGAGTACAGTAACCACTGGTCGTTAGACATGCGAACACATAAACGTAAAGGAATACGCTTTCTCAGCCTTCTGAGACATCGTAAAGGCTTTTGTTTGCAGACTGCATGAACGATTGAGATAATTATGAAATCAATTTTTATGCGAGAAAAGACCTTAAATCTTCCACTGTCGACCTCTCGTCAGCATATCTCTTCCAATGTTTATCAGACACTATCTGACTGGAGTGAGATACCCTTGGCACAATCTCAAAAATGGACCCCCCTTTAAACTTTCCTATCTTACTGAGTCGAGGGCGCTGAGTTCAAAAATCAACATCTTAATGTCTGAAAATGAGTTTGAGAGATAGGAAAAATCGGCAAAGTGCGGACTCGGAGAATCTAACTTTTTTCCTAGGCGTCCAAACCCTATAAAAGTATAGTGATAATGATCGTCTCGACGAGATAAGACTTTTTACAGTTGGGACCGACTCATGAAACTCAAAATCGACAAAGTTAGAGGCATTTGTTTCCTAAAATGGCCGTCCTGAGAAATATTTGGCTTAATTGGCGTTTTTTTATTGTTTCATTCGATTCTCCATGAAATTCTACATCTGAGGTGAAATTTTCATCG
>JACMIF010002390.1:0-18297 GCA_014805445.1 Diplogasteroides magnus | reverse complement strand
GCCTAGTGGGGGTTGGTCGACGACCCACTGTAGCTTGCCTCACACTTGAGGACCGGGACCGCCAACCGACCGCGCGCCACGAAGAACAGACCGAAGAATGTCGCATGTATATTCCTTGTAATATTTCTTCTGAAAGCTAAGGGGGACATACTGCTACACTCTGTTCCAGATATAGATATTATGGCCGTGTTCCATATTTCAAATGTGGAAAACACGAATGGCGCAGCAGGTTTTCACTGAAACGTATCCTAGCCTCTGCTGGAGTCCGACCTGCTGGACCATATGGACGACTCCCTGAACCTCGGAATAAAGTAATTATCAACGACACGCCAATTTCGATGCTAGGAGATAGTCTTATCATTGATGAACGATATTCAGTTGCCGAACGGGTCATCTAGTCGGAAAATAATCTCTTTTTGGAAAGGTGCAACTTTCCGAAAACTGCAACTTTTAAATAGTCGCTGTGTATTGGTGACACATAGAAAGATGATACGTCAGTTCGTGGCTCTAGTGAACATAGCGCCATTCTGACCCAAACGTCAATGGCGCTCTTGTCATTCACCCATTGAGGTTCGATTGTTCTCTGATTTACCGAGTCCAAAGGACAATTGCCTTGTTGATCACTAGGTCACAGGCAAATCTCATCCTTTCATCGGTTATACCACAGGTCGTGCCTTCATCTTACGAGTCCAAAGAACTGTCTATCATTCATACGTGATTTGTTTCCCACAGGTCAGACATCGAGTTCAAAAAGCTATCGCTTTTAAAAGTTCAGACAGCATCTCTGCAAAAATTTGATGTCTATGAAACACTCGGCACCGAACTCACCACTGCGCAAACACTTTTTCGATGCCTGCTGTAAATACGTTGACCACTGCTACTCTATGGACGAAGATTCAGCTCTCAACGGCCCTCGTATTCGATAGAACGCTTTGATCAAGGAACTTGAGGTTGCAAGCAGATCAGAGCACATTGTGCCCTACCGCGTACTTTGACCAGACACTGCAGCCCTCTATTACGGGTCAGCGAGGATTTGATCTTTGACTAACCATCCAATGTCGATGACACAACACAACGGAGAGGCGACGAGAAAAGATAAGAAGGGCGTTCTCACTCCTTTTCTCCGCGTCTCTCACCTTTACATGCTCACTCGCACGCTATCATTATCTGACTATCTCTACTTTCTACACTATGTCGACTCACTCTACGTCTTTGTGTCTCTCTTTCTAGAATAGTCTATCACCGTCCACTACCAGGCAGTGTTTCTCGTTTCCCTAGAGTAGCCTTGCATTCACAATCATTACATGTCTGCCCTTGCGCCTGTGCTCTCACATTTTTTTCTTGGCATTGGATATTTCGAGAAGTCTCTCATCAATTCACCAATGCTCCCTTCTATCTACTGCAATGTGAATTGTCTTCATGACTCGCGAGATACTTCAAAATTACATTCTGTGATATGTTCTGTAATTAACAACCGGTTGAAACTTATCTGTAGAGCGTTCCGTACAACATGATTTATGTCCTTCGCGTAGGGAAGAGACCTTGAAACGACTCACAAAATGCGTTCTTTTTCTCCTTCTCTATTCGGAGCTATTGTTTATCAGGTGCAAGAGACAACAACTAGAAAATGAATTAGAGAAAGGTAATGCACTTGCAGTCGATTTGAGTTCTCTAGTTAAGAGTAGCTTTCATTCAAAATCGTTGAACGTGGCCTGACTCATTCTTACTGTTCAAACCTATTCACTGATTATTAGTAATTTCTGTAAATCTACCAGGAAGAAATTGTATCGTATTATTTGTTCCCCTATTACATCCTTGTTGAAACATGCGTTTGCTTCTGAATGTTCCCTTTATCCCACAGTATCTATTTTCCATGTAGAGTAGTCTTGCATTCACAATCATTTCTTCCTTGGCTGTGCTCCTATGCTCTGGTTCTTCCTCCGCATACCAGTCCGTGACCTAATATCGCAACATTTCGGTCTTCCTTTGATTTGTGATTTCTCGCTTGGAACTGGAAACCTATGGTACAATCATGTAAGAATGATAGACAGACAGTACTTTGATCTCTTGATATCTAGGCCTGACCTGTGGCACAACCGATGACAGGGTGACATTTGCGATTGATCTAGTGCAATTGTGGTCGGACGAATTGTGGAGTAACAATTCTGTCGTCTTCGTGTCCGCATTGTGTTCGGCGTCACGAAACATGTCTCTCTGAGCCCTTATCAAGATTAATATAAACCGATTTTAGCTCAACGATGTCAGTCGAATCCGCAGCCCGTGATTCGTCCAACCTCACTCTCCTCGCACAAGGAAAGACAAAGGAGATCTTGGCGATCAAGGGATTCGAGGATAAGGTGCTAAAATGCATTTTCCCGCAGCCACAGTTTTATCTACAAGTTCAACAATCGAATTATAAAAAAATCGTTAATCTTAGTCTCCATGATGAACTTTGTTTCATATCTTCTGTATTAAGAGTAGATGATGAGTGCGGAGGTGTCGTCTTTCTTCGAAGTCTAAAAAACGAAAAGATGTTATAATTCAGGTGCTCATCCGCAGCAAGGATCAGCTGACTGCGAATAACGCGCAGAGAAAGAATGATCTGGAGGTAAAAATTGACATTAACTTTAATGTTGCTATTTAAAAAATACTTTTGAGATTTTGGCGTCCGTATTCTTTCTTAACAATGTCAATAAATTCTAATTTCAGGGCAAAGCTCGCATAGCCAATGAGACCACATGCAAGACATTCGGATTCCTGCAGAAGATTGGTGAGTTGTCACGATCAACTTTAGGATAAAGGCAGCTAAAGTGGTAAAAAAACAAAGTGCCATGTACTAACATTGTGTCACCATAATATTTAACTAAAATGTGCGTATTGCGCTCTTTTTTCACAGTTATATTTATTAGGGTGGGCACGTTCGATGACATATTGACAGCCGATGCATTTCTAGCCTCCCTATTCTATTCCGGGCGGTCGTCTCTCACCAGTACAGCGACCGCTCTGAAGAGAATAGGGAGGCTAGAAATGAACCGGCTGTCAGTATAGCATCGAAAGTGCACACCCTAATATATATCCTCAACAACGCTGATAATAGAAAATTTCGGCTGGGTAGGTGAGAAATGTATGTCTCACTGACAGTAAAAGACGATGTTGGGTGCATTTCGGACTGATGATCTCCTCGTCTTCTACCGATACACTATAATTGCACCATTTCGAGCAACTTGTATGCTTCACGAAGGGGGCGCTAATGTTCATGGGGGTAAATCATCCGCATCACGGGCACACCACAATATGTGTGGGATGTGGCACCGGCCACATCCCGGTTATTGTTCTCATTTCAGGTGTGCGCACTCACTTCCACTCTCGTCTCTCCGACACGGAGTTCATCGCAGATTCGTGCGAGATGATTCCGATTGAATGGGTTGCAAGGAGACTGGCAACTGGATCATTCCTCAAAAGGTCAGTTTTTTTCAAAAGTAAATATCGCGAGAGAATGATTTTCATTGATTGTGAACGCATTTCTAAAATAAAATGATCAGGAACGCTCTCGAGAACTGTATTTTGCTTTGTTTTCTCGCGATCAACTTATAACATCGCACTTTCACTTGCGTTTCACAGTGTGAATATATTGGTCTGTGCGATTGACGCTGCGATTGTTGTCTGCATGAGGCATGAAAAAAGATGTAGACAAGAATAAACATTTCAGATGTCCTGGTGTCCGCGAAGGCTTCCGCTTCACTCCAGCCAAAATCGAGATGTTCTTCAAGGTAAATCTTTGAAGATACGAGTTTGACCCATACATCTACCGTATCCTCAAGGAATTTTGAGCTCCGAAACACAGCGTAAGCATTTAGGACGATGCAGCCGGAGACCCGCAGTGGAGCGAGGAGCAGATCCAGGAAGTGCTCAAACACACACCCGGACAGGTCCCAACACGATTGCCTGAGAGGCGGGAAATTCAAATTTGAATTTTTCAGATTTCCCTCATGCGACAATCCACTCTCGTGGTTTTCGAAGCACTCGAAAGGGCGTGGGGCGCAGTCGGATGCCAGCTGGTGGATATGAAGGTTTGAATTTCGCACCAACTTTTAAAAAAATTGGCGGGAAATTCAAGTTTTCAATTCCAGATCGAATTTGGAATCGACAAGGCCGGAAACATCGTGGTGGCTGATGTGATCGACAACGACTCGTGGCGCGTGTGGCCCAAGGGTATTTGAATTACCAGCCTATCGTAATCATAGTTTCCTTTCAGGAGACAAGCGTCTTCAGTTGGATAAGCAGGTTTACAGAGACCTAGCCGAGGTTACCACTGATAAACTGAAGGAAGTGCTGGGCAAGTATGAACAGGTTTGCAAAAAAAAACATTCGAATGGCTTCGAACTTGCTCCATTTAGGTATGCAGCATGCTGGACAGCTTCGTTCGCAATGAGCCACTGTGTCGCGTGATGATCATTGCGGGATCAGCTGCAGATCAGGCACATTGCGATAAGGTGAATAGAAAAAAATCGAATGCATTGGACACAGAAAGTTCAAGATGGTGATAACTAAATGTGTTTCACTAGCTATTCATTTTAATGAAACGACATATTCGATGATAGTGACGATTGAAATAAGAGAATTTAGATCGCCAAAAAGGCCAATCAACTCGGACTAGCAACTGAGACGCACGTCTGCTCTGCACATAAGGTATTTAAAGAAGCCGTAAAGGGAGATTTATTTGAATGCACTTTTGGATATCAGTCTCTCCAATTCCCTTACTCTCTCGCTGTCAGAGTAGACCGCTCTGACGACGGGAAAGTGGGGGAATTGAAGAAACTGATACCCGAAAGTGCTTGCAAATAAATCTCCCTTTACGACTCCTTTAAAGAGCGTATTCGAAAAATTTAAGCGTATTCAATATTCGCTACCGTACACGCAATTTCAAGTGTACTCATATATTTATAGTATAAACAAATATGCCAAGCGGACTCAAATATTCCTATAGTAGACACCAATCAAATGCAGGCCACCCATGACGCCCTCTCACTCGGTGCCACCGCACTCTCCCCTACCACACCCACAGTGATCGTGGCCGTGGCTGGAAGGTCCAACGGACTCGGACCAGTACTCGCTGGTAAGAGAACTTGTAATGTTTAGTGATTGATAGTAACAATTATCTAATCGACGGAACAAAAACCAAATAATAGATTCCTATCATATGGTCCATTGACTTAAAATATTGCAATAAGGATTTTTATGGGCACAAGCCATAGTAGGTATATGTTTCATAATTTTTTTTATAAATTTCGCACTTGATGTTTTCAGCGATTTATCACTGACTTATTGGTAGAAACAAACAAACAATTCACTTTCACCAAGAATTATCTAACATTACTATGACACTTCAGTTACTGTACAAGTATTACTTAGATTTAGTAACTGCTAAGGACGCTTAGTGTTTACTTCATATCTACTTTGCCATATTCAGGCTCGACCGCAGTTCCAGTCATCAACTGCCCTCCCCCTTCTGAGGCGTGGGGCGACAAGGTCAGTATTTGAAATATCTTTGAGAAGAGCCGGAAACTGCTAAAAAATCAATATTTTTGTCATGCAATTCAATATTTCATGCTTCAGACAAAATAACGAAAGAAACCGTTATTTTCTGAACCAATACAATGCATATGTCACACGTTTCAGGACATCTGGTCCTCGCTCAGAATGCCTTCAGGAATGGGATGCGTAACAGTTTTGGATGCTGAAGAGGCAGCACTTGCTGCAGCTAAGGTTAGTAAATATAAAAATCTTTTGAAAAGATATTTTATTGTCCAAAACAAGAAAGTTGAACCATGAAAATGATGTCATCGATGGTTTTCAATTACAGTAATCATTACAGATGGTCGCCTTCCACGATCACATCGTCTTTGGTTCCATCCTCGGAGAGCAACTGAACAATTACATCAAGATACATGTGAGGCTTAACTTTTTTTCAAAATAACAGCCCTGGGCTGATTACCCTCCCCAGCAGATGATTGAATGTACAGAAATGTAGCCTTTGAACGTCAATCTTCACATCTATTATAGACATTTCACAATATTTATTGCACCATCAAAGAGTTCGAACTGTACTAACAATTGATGAATTTACGCCCTTTTATCTGAAAAGTGAAACTCATATCGAAAAATAGTGACACAAAACGATTGATCATCTTTCGTTCATCATTTCCAGAAATATAGAGTCATTCAGCACGCCGAGGCCGCCCTGTACAAGTATGCACAAAAGTGAATGGAACGAATGGACATTGAAGAATTTGCCAGGCAGACAATTGAACTATTTACTTAATTTTTTTCTTATGTGTTAACACTCTGTGTTAACATGCGATCACACAATTCTCACTACGTGAGAAGATATTCCACTTGTTTATATTTTCATCGACACGGCTATAATCCATTGCATTGCTTATTTGTTATCGATATGGTTACGTTTCTGCGGTTAAAACAATCTTATCAGATCAATGTCAGTACGTTAATCTAGAATTAGCAACAACCAAGGCAGTTTAACAGTTGCACGAAAGTGGTTCTATATTATTTCTCATGTAATTCTGTACTACTATAATAAAAGATTTATTACTGTCTGAGCAGCCTTCATATGCGCGCAGTGAATGTATTATATCAGAACGGCAACAAAAAAACAGATCATATCACACTATTCTTGCTGCAAAAATACACTCATTTAGCAGTAAACAGTAGCATGCAGCACAGTTTACATCAATATTTCAACACTGCTAACTCGTTCAATGTTGTCTGAGCAGCCTCCTCCTGTGCTTGGGTTTCTCTGTACCAGACTCGCCGGAGAACGGGCGTGCCTGAACATATGCGGGATTTTTGGAAATGTTATAGCTTACTATCTTCTATTATTGCTGTCTTTGATCGTTTCAATTTTGTTTTCAATTATTTGTTTTCTTTATTTTGTTTTTAGACCGAAAAGCATGGTGAATCATTGTGGTCACACATGTGTATACGATTTATATATTTTGTGTTGCTTATTATTGTGGAAATCAGAATTGATATATTCCATGCCTCCAGTTGAGTATCCGAATTTATTAATGAGTCATGAAACATATCTGAATGTTTCTGTGATCATAAGATTTTCATCGATATTTCGGTTTGTTCATGTTCAAATGTGTCCAAAATGATTTTAAAAATCAATTTCAATTAGTTTACATCAAAATGATTGGAAAAATAGCTAAAATTCGCACTTTCACAGAGGAGTATATGTTTCATGACCCCAATATATAGAAATTTACAGTTTGCGATCAGACTTTGAGACCGCCCAAATGTAACATGTGTACCAACTATATCAAGTCCGTTTTCCACAATAATAATATGTTGCTAGCGAGATAATGGAGCTGATTGCTGCTCACAATGAACATTTGAGCGACGATCACTAATTTGTCCATTTCACAACTATGGCGCAAATATTTGTGGCTTTCTTCCTCTAGCAATATTCTCACCTTGTTTCCCTTATACCGCAGCAGTCCCCTCTGCATCGTCTCCCTTATCACTTTCCTCTTCAACTCCGTCTTCCTCTTCTTAATGTAATCCAGCTCGTCCTCGATCAGCTTGATACGAACCTGCACATCAACGAAATTTGGCTAATCGCCATATACAAATTTTGGCATTGTGCCAAATCTCCCACCATGTTCTTGTCTCGAGAGGGAGGCAGCGCGTCCAGCAGCGCCAGCTCGTTCTTCCTCAGCATCACGACATATTCGTAGGCCAGCTGGCCTACCGTACTCAGGCCTCGCTGCGTCGTGGCGGGAGCCTGGAAGCGGTAGTTTGCATTTTGAATCTCCTGGATGACTGTCGCAAATGGGGATTGATTCAGGTTGAAACATAAATGGATTGAATTCTAATCAGTACTAAGATTAGCAGTTTGAATGCTTTATGGATTATTTTTCATATTCATATTATAAAGTAGTCAAAACCGCCAGCCGTAATCAGTACATACCGACGATCCAGCAGCCAGTGAAAGTGGTATTAGAACGGAGAACGTTAGGAGAAGTAGCATGTTGATAGGGCGAAATGGATGAGTGAAAGTGAAATTGGGGCGAAAAGCAATTCAATTATGCAATGGATTAGTTGATCGATGAGAGTGAACGGCTTTGGAGAGACGAAGGAGGATGAATGACAATGATTCGCTTAATCTAACAATGGATTGGTATCCCTTTGGCCACAGCCGATGTTTCGGAGCCGTTTTGGATACTCTAAATCATCTTGTAGTCTCTTGTTGTCTCTTTGTAACTCCATCTCCAGACCGGTCACCCCTAAATCTCTAGAGATAACTGCTCGGAAGAGAAGAAAAGAGGTAAAATGGTCAATCCTGGCTTTTGATGGCCACGCTTGTTCTTGTTCTGACTCAATTTTATGCCCCTTGTTCACAAGACGGATGAGCCGCTGAAATACGACAATTTCGTTTATTCGGTTCGAACTTGACTGTGCTAAGACGATTTAGAGTTGTTTTATATGCTTCAAACTCTTCATTGAGCTTTCGTCGGTGAAAAAATGTGTTATCATCAAATTTCTTTGTATCCTTGTATCTTATTGTTAATCGCATAAAACTATTAAATACCATTTTGAGATTCTAGCGCGATTTGAAAGTATTTGCTGTTCAAATCGATTATTCAAATCAAATCAAATCAGATTATCTAATATTCGGACTAATTTTGATGATCCTGTTTGTCTAAATAATTTTTGCGATCTCATTTCTTAGATTTAGAGAATTTCATCAATGTGAACATGATGAAATTATTATTATTGTGGGAAACCAACTTGATATATCGAGTACACACACTCCATCTGGCTGACGACTGTTCACTCTCAATTTTGCATGCTATTTCGTGGTTTCTCTAACCGTTAGCCATGATTTTGAATAGGTTTCACGCTCAACATATAGAGGATGCCTTTCAACTCCGTTTTCCACAATAATATCTCGATACATATTTGCTATCCATGTATGTTTCAAACCGTTCATGTAAACTCCTTTCGTAGTCACTGATCAGTGCTGCTGTGGCCATCAAGATATAATAAAACATTTTCATGTATTTTAGAAATCATGCAGAGTTGTGTCAGCGTCGTCGTGCTCCTGGCCTTTCTGCAAGTCGTTTTCACTATGGCTGCCAGTGCGGATCAAGAACCACCGATGTCAGCAACGGTGGGCGCTTCTCGCATTGATTTGCTGCGGAAGAAACAAGAGCATCGTGGATGTTAGCGCCATAGTCAGTAAATAGACCCTTGAGCCGTGTTCGCGTTTTGATATGAGAGCGCCACTGTCCTTTTCACCATTACGGCGCAAATGTTCGCACCGGTGTCATGCGCTCGATTACAAGCGAAAATTTCCGCCGCATATTAGTGAACTACCATTGCGCAAATGTCCACGGAGAATTACAAATACCGTGCATTTGAAATTACAGGCGTCTCGAGTATTATCGAGGATACTGGCGCTGCGAGGAGAAGAGAGAACTGTGTTGAGTACAGTGGACGATGCGGAGAGGACTATTGTGAGTGGAGATGTGTAATGAGAACCATGCCCCCTTGATCTTGGCGCCATTATATCATGAAAATTGAAAATGTACTAACATGAACATTTATTATTCCTATTAAAAATGATTGGTATCGATAGACTAATCAATTTCTCAATAATCGCTTCACGAACATGATTGATATGCAGTTGTCTGAAACATATTTAGACATTGTTTTTCATGGGACATTGTGCCCATTGTGAATATTTTCAATTCAGATCGAGGAGCTACTTGAGCGGCATCCTGTGGAGACGAAGAAGAAGAGGGTCAGAATTGCGTGAAGATCTATGGATTCAGAACTATCATCGAGCATTTATTCGTTTCAACATGCAAAAAAATAATATTAGGTTGAGGAGAAAGTCTTTGTGGAATTGTTTAAAGACATCTATCTTTATCTAGAGAAGCTGCACATTTTCAATGTATGTGGATATGTACAGTAGGCAAGCATGTCATTCTGACATAAATAATGTTGGACTACAAGCATCTTGGTTCTGGAGGTATGACAGAAAGGAAGATTACGACCACATCGCACCTCGTCAACAGCGGATTTCTCTATTTTTCCCGGACTTTCAAGAAAAGCATATATGCTTATTTACTGTGGATTATATTAAGCGTGCGAACTGTCCTCAACATATGCTAGAAGGACTTTTGATTATGTCTTGTGACTAGGAAGTACTGATGGAAATGGTAAAAACAGTCAAATGGGCGATACTTTTAGAAATAAATGTACAGTTCGGTGGAAAGGAAACGATATCAAACGAAATGGGCGCAGGTTAATATCCTACTCTTGTACTGTCTATAAGCAATAATAATTATGAACGTTGACACGTGTGAACACAACTAAAAATAAAAATACATTTTTCGTGAAAACTGGTAATGTTCTAGTCGGGACCATTTTTGATTTTTTTGAAAATGCATTTATTATGCCCTTTAAAACGATGAGGCCGTATATCTTATTAGATAATTATAATAAGGGGGACGAGTACTACATATAACGCATACGTGTTCTTTGAATCGAGTTGATAGGAAAAGCACGAAAAAAGATATGCAAGAATTCGCCATTTAAAAAAAATAGGCAAATATTCTTACCGATGCTACCTGAATAAGGCATTTAGAGCACTAACCGAATGTGGATTTATAAAATACTGGTAATGCGCAAGTTGCATCCGAAAGATCATTAAACAGGTTGATGTAGCTTTTACAAACGAGCTGTCATTATTTTTCGGGTAAAAAGGCGTTTTTTCACTTTTTTCAAAAACAATTGCCCTGAAAAACTCTGTTGGCTGGGAAGTCTCACACAGGGGCCTGGTATTGTTCATGGCACGGCTCATGCATGAGCACATTTAGTTTGGTCGGGAAAATTCGCTTCTTGAAAACACAGCTCGAGAAATTATCAGCGGTCTTCATTGCAACTGTGGATTTTGAAAGCCTACTGCTTGCTGTGTTTCAGGAATGGTGCAACTACGCTATGCACACATGTTGGCCAAAACTAGCCAACAACTATGCACTATGCAATTGCTGCCTAGCCTTCACTGGGATTTTTCTGTGTCGGAATAACAAAATCCACAACCTTATAATTAAATTACAAATATATTACGTGCTGTCTACGCTTGATCTCTCTCACAATGGACGGTTTTGGACTGATTATGGCGATTCCATTCCATATGTATATCTTTCGAGAGCACTTGGGGGGAAACCAAAGAATCCACTGTCAAATTTTCAGGCAGCCCTCTCCTGGCCGTAAAATGGGCCAGAATAGGTAAAAAAATCGATATTTTCAAAACAGCCCAAATGATATATCATTCGCGCATAAAAAGTTGAGTAAAATACACCTATTTTTGACCTCTAAAAATCATTGCTCGAAAAAGGGCAAAAAACCTGTTTTTTTACCGACCACCACTTTTTTATATTTTGTGTTTTATTTCGAAGCGTTTCTGACCTCCACCAGTAATTTTGAATAGGCTTCACCTGCACTAGTTATAGTAAATTGAAATTCTTACAAGGAGTGCCCATGAGGATGTCGTGAAGATATGGGGTTCGCTATGTTAGACCTTGTAGATACATCCTAGAGGAAGTGCGGAATGTCTTCAAAACCACAGATATCGCACTAGGTCGCGACTTTTGAGGTCGCAAAGGTCGCAAAATAAAAAGTGCTCGAATATGTGAAATAAGTGCCGAAACGGGTAGATACGATGCCTAGATGGTATACAAGGACTTTCCAGCATACTAGAAATCCCTTTTTATTGGCGATTTAGTGCACGTGAACCATGACAGGCAGCTCATGAATGAGGATGGTACCTGATGTAAGCGAAAGCATCAGTTCTGCGGTGCAGCGGTAGAGCGGTCGTCTCCTGTTCAAAGGCTTGTGGGTTCGATTCCTCCCCTGTGCAAGCATTTTGAAAAATAGTTTTGCAAAATTTTCACAAGTCCGTGATGAAAATATTGCATATGGTGACCCCCTTATTTTTCGATATAATATCTATAGAGAACAATGAGACAACTAACCTTTCTTCTTGGAGTTGTTCTCGTTTCGTGGTTTCAATGAGTTATATGAAAGAGCTTTTAAACAATTAGTCAACAATATATTATTATAATTCATATAAACGAACAACAGAACAATGAACAAAATTTTGAAGATATACTGTGAAGTGCAGTAAAACTTCATTGATCTGATTTTTTAACTCATTGAAACCACGAAATGAGGACAACTCCAAGAAGAAAAGATAGTTGTCTCATTGTTCTCTATCGATATTATATCGAAAAATATGGAGTCACCAAATGCAATATTTTCATCACGGACTTGTGAAAATTTAGCAAAACTATTTTTCAAAATGCTTGCACAGGGGAGGAATTGAACCCACAAGCCTTTGAACAAGAGACGACCGCTCTACCGCTGCACCGCAGAACAGATGCTTTCCCTTACATCAGGTACCATCCTCATTCATGAGCTGCCTGTCATGGTTCACGTGCACTAAATCGCCAATAAAACTAGGAAAAAGGGGTTTCTAGTAGGCTGGAAAATCCTTGTATACCATCTAGGCATCGTATCTACCGGTTTCGGCACTTATTTCACATATTCGAGCACTTTTTATTTTGCGACCTTTCCGACCTCAAAAGTCGCGACCTAGCGCGATATCTGTGATTTTGAAGACATTCCGGACTTCGTCTGGGATGTATCTACAAGGTCTAACATAGCAAACCCCATATCTTCACGACATCCTCATGGGCACTCCTTGTTAGTAACGGTTCCGTTAGGAGGACTTATAACGGCAAGAAAGTCGTGAACGGTTCTTTCTATTATATATGTTGTCTATCTACTTTCTATTCCCGACAACTTTCCCTTGTTCAATCCCATGTTCTTCCCTGTCTCACTTTCTCTTCATTGGGCTAGGAGCTGGATCTTGTATCAGTGAAAGGGAAAAAAGGAACGTTTGCTGAATTTTCTCGGTGCCTTTCCCTCTTGGAAGATCCGGACGTTTTCGCCCCTATTACGACTAATCATTCGCAAGCTACTTGAAACATCAAACATAGTTTGAATGGGTAATAATTTATTTTTTGCAAAATGCCATGGTATTCGAGGTGGAAGCAGGGGATCATTTAACAACTACGGAAGATTGACTTGTGCGCGGCCTTTGCGTGATGGCGGCGAGCTCGACGACGAGCTCCACGGAGTCCTTGAAACCATTATAGCTACCTTTTCTTGGATTTATCGACCTATATTATTCTATTGCAAGTTGCCGTCAGCCTATCGATTCATGGAATGTATTGAGGCATGTTGCAGTGTCCTGAAACATATACATTTATTAGAAAACAACTCGGAAAATATTCAATGTTGATCTTGCAGTCTATTTGGGAGACATATTGAAAGGACAATTGCTAGTTCAGGGTCCTACAGACACAGCATACTACATTTAGCATTTGCATTTTTTTTCTAGTATTGCATTACATACGTGATTTCTCTTCCAGTCTTCTCAATTCCACGCAAGTTCATCGTTTGAGATGAAATAGAATCGAACCTTATGTTTGTTTTCGTGGAATTGTATTAAAAATATAGAATTATATGTATCTTCATGTTTACACTTTCTTCCCTTTCCTTTTTTGTATTTGCTCGAGCCCCAAATCCTCGCACAAAAATATGCTAAATTATACTTAATATAGCAATAGTGCCGTCGCACTTATGTTGCATCGTTCGACACTCCTTCCATAATATTATAGCTTTTTTTTACTTTCTCCACTCTCAATGCCGAGCGAGTTCGCTGTTTCAGAAAATGTTGTTTTTCGAAGTGTTTCACTTTCTCGATTGCTTATGATGAGGGAATTGTGCCAAGAGCGAGATCTTGCATCAGTGAAAGGGAAAAAAGAACGGATCCCCTTTCCCGATCCCCTTCTTGAATAAATCCGGATTTTTGTTATTGACATCAATAATCAATCCTGTTTATCTGAAACATTAAACAATGTGAATGAGCAATAATTTAAATGTTTAACAATATTTAAGGATATTCGTGGTGGGAGATCAGTTGAATGGAGACAGGGTCGTTTAACCGAGACGGAAGAGATTGAAGAGGTTCTTGGGCGCAGCCTTAGCGTGTCTCTTGGCTCCACGGCGTCCGGCGTGGCGTTTTCCTCCGCTTTTGGCGTGTCTGAAATCCTTTAATTAGCTTTCGAAATTCCGGACTCGGATGGGTCTAAAACACGGACCTGCGTCCGTGACGGCGTCCGGCTTTGCGACCACGGCGGGCTGCGCGCTTCACGCGAGTGGCCTCGTCTCCCTCGATCTCCTCCAGGTCGTCAGTCTCGTCAGCGAGAGTAGACTCGACCTGAACAAACGCGGTTAAAGGAATCCGTAGTTTAGCAGCATCCGGAAATTGCCGAAAAGCAGGATGCGGACAACTCACGATGGCTCTCAGCTCGGGGGTTAGCTTGGCCAGTGCCTCGCTGGTCAACTGTGCAACCTGTGTGTCGATCGGCTCCTCCTTCTGAAAAAGTGATATGACTTTTAAGATGATTCCGCAAAATAGATGGACAAATGCAGGATGCCAAAATCCGGATAAGGTACCTCGGCCTGTTCGGCGAAAACGCAAGCGGTGACAGCGAGGAGAGCGACGGCAACGCAGAGCCACTTCATTGCTAAAAATCGAACGGAGTAAGAAAGCCGAAATTATCAAAATACGCTTGCGGTAATGCAAAAATAGGCACAAATCGCTTCGTTTTCAACTTTTTGAGACTAGAAGCGAAAATGAGGTGGACAAATGCTTGGATAGCGAAAAGATAGCTGTGGCTGTTCTCCCCTATCCGCCACTTAAATACAGCTTGAGACTCTTAGGGGCAGGATGTGCTATGAGAGCCGTGGTTGTCCCACGCCTCCCACCCAATTTCCCTCTTTTTCTCATTGCTCTTTAACGATTGACTGTATTTGACGCAGTGCCGTTCACCTACGCGGATCCCTCTTCTTGCGATGGCTATCAACCATATGGGATATTCTGCACGCGATATACACACACTCTATTTTCGATCCGCGCAATCGCTCGCCTACGCATTGGTCAGAGCCCGGAAATATAGGGTGCCAACGGCTATTCACCCACTCAAACAATAGCCCGACTGCGCATTTCTTATACCCGACAGCTTTGCGATATGCAAGATAGGCAACCAAACCACGAAGTGCCCCATGGCCTAAAAACTATAGCGGAGGGGTTGCATTAAGCATTTAATTGTTTCTTTGCACTCACTCTGACTTTTGATGCAGTTGAAGTCGGGCTGAGAGGTTTAAACGATAGTGAGCAAGGTTGAATTCATTCAACGATGTTTTTCAAAGTCGGATTCTTGAGTCACCTCTATGAATTGTGGATAATTTTACATGTGATCAATGGATGTATGCCAGTGAATACTTCAGTGAGACATGCTAATAGTCTAGAGGTGAGTTTCAGTGCAGCAAATCATTAATAACCAACGTTGTGCCATACATTTGCTGTTCTCTTAATAGACCGTGACCAATTCCTTGAACGAGGAAGTTCTCATTAATCCACATCCTTTGCGTTGCCACGCAAAGTCTTACTACCCTTTGCAAAAACATCTTCGATGTTTGGCCATTTGGGATGGTCAGGTTGCTGGATTGATTAGACAAACAAGTGTTGCACACTCGAAATTACCGATCACCGAAAGTGGTTACACCATGCCACTTCAACAACCATTTGGCAGCTCCCGAAATCGGTTTTGACATATGATAGTGTCCATTGCATGATAGTAAACACTGGAATCGTGTTCATTTGATGCTTCAAACTTCTGTGAACTCGATAATTTTCCCGAAGTTTGTCCATTCTCTGTTGGAACAGTGAACTGTAATCACGGCTGTCCAAATGTCAGTGAATCGTTGCAGCTAGAGAGGGGATCATGAGCAATTCTAACCTCCCCATTCTCTTCCGAGCGGTCGTCTCTCAATCTCATAGACGACCGCTCGGAAGAGAATGAGGAGGCCAGAATTGCTCATAACCCCCACTCTAGCTGCAACGATTAACTGACATGCAACTTGCAGCCAACGTGAAACAACTGTTTTGTACAGAGTTTGTTCAATGGTCATGCGGTACTCCATAACCACCGGAGAAAAGACTGGTAAATGAAACTTCATTAATGGCACACGCATTATATTGACGACACACTGAGATCATTGAAGAACAGATGATAAGTGGGGAACGAATTATGGAATTTCTAACCTCCTCAATCTCTTCCGAAGTCGAAAAGAGAGAAGACCGCTCCGTAGAGGTTGGGGAGGTAAGATCCTAGTGATAACCGGATAATACGTGAATAAGAAAGGATTTGTTTGGCTCATGGACTGGCATGATGAAATTTCTATTGGACAATGAATGAAAGCACCGAGGAACCGAATTCATTTCATAAAGCTGTTCTAAAGTAATAAATCCGCGTCGATAGTCCTTATAAGTGGGGAAGAAGGGGAACTTTTGGTTCCGTAATTATGGACAGAGTGTCTAGACAACTTTTTTTGCACAGGGATTGGGCGTCTATGAGGTTCATCTACATTTACGATTACTCTCTCTTCATCGGATTCATCTTGATGTTGAGGGAAGAGATCGTGGAAGTTATGATAATGGTGTAACAGTTGGTGATGATGATGGTGAGCTGAGTGATGGTGCAAGGGCTCTTCCGGACTCTCCAGCACTATCGGCCTCAAGTTAGGTAGGGTCAGCGCTCCGAACAGGGGGAACGAAGAAACTTCATCTTCATCAGTACTCCTCCTTCCAGCAGGAATCCTGATTGGTCCGACAAGATGGAGGAGATCCACGGCAGTGGGCAGGCGCAGTTCGGGCAACTGAGGAAGGTTCAGGCCACCTCCTGTGGTTTCCAGTGAACCGCCGAGTCCAGGCTCCACCTGACTAGTGTCTGGTTTCCCGAATGGGGTTTGTGCACCACGAAGAGCTGCACCGATGGCGCCACCTGAAATGGGCCACTTGAGTGAACTAAGTATCGAAAAGATCTTCACATTCGGGAATGTGCATTTTTCTACGAATATTCTTAGAATATATTATGCATCTTGATTGAATTGTTATACCCAGTATTTACACTCATTGCGTTTTATGACCGACTGTCACAATTTTTTTTTCGTATTTTGCCGTATCTTTGACTCCCACCCGTGATTTTTAATAGGTTTCACCGGTAAAATGGGATTCTGAAAAACAATATCATTAGAATGATCAATACAAATGCTGAATACATATTACAGATACTACAGTCTGGCTCATAAGTTTGGTGACACTTATATTTTTGGCCATAACTTTGTTCAAAATGGTCGAATCTCCATGAATTTTTTTTTGGGAGTTCCCTACGTATGCCCCTACATAATCCGAAAATAACGTGGACCGGTCTCGCATGGGGGCCGAACCGACATGGGGGCCTAACCTACATGGGGGCCGAAAGTTCTGCCATTTTGTCCTCAGGCGAGATACACGTACCAAAAAATTAATATAGATACTACCCACCCAGTGAACCTTAGAACCGCTTAGTATGGAATTTTAGGTTGCTTCCCCTTTGCAGGAAAAATCCGCAAAAATGACCACTTTTTGCACCTTTTTGACCACCCTGAGCAGGGGCAAAGGAAAAAATGACTGTCTAAGTAGCCGATAATTATGCAGGGCTAGTCGGACAACTTCCCTGAAACTTTCAGGAGCCTAGCTCTTCATCTAAGAAAAATAGCGTTTCTGGGGGGCTGTTTTTGGGCCACTTTTCAGATGTCCGGAACTTCTACGCCAATAATAGCTGATCTACCGCAAGTTGAACATTTATGGCAAAATGGCCCCAATAGCCAAAGCCAACACCACAACAATATAGCGCCACTGTCTTGTCCTATGGAATTTTTTTCGTGGGCTTGGTTCAAAAAAATTTAAGTACCATGATACCCGTATCATGGTCAAAATCACCATGATACGCGTATCATGGTGCGAAAAATTTTTGATCAAGGATCGGCATGGGGTATATTTTTTCGAAGTGTTCACCACATGTGGTGATTGTATCCTCTATCGATAGTGGTGCTGAAAAATGGGGTCGCTCTGCGCAATATTTTCTCGAAGGCAGACATCTCGAGATGTTTGAATGACCATAACTCGCTTCAAAGTCGATATTATGAGCTGGCAAACCCACCAAAATTAATCATTTTCAAAGGAGAATTTTATGAGATGTTAAAAGAATGGGGTCATTTTTTCGACTATTTTGGCGTCTGCGTTCGAGAAAA